>MU151173.1:1969-51035 GCA_015584085.1 Macrolepiota fuliginosa MF-IS2 | reverse complement strand
CAAAATGGTCATCGCCAACAAGGCCGATCTCGTCGCGGCAGAACCCTTGTCTTCATCTTCTCCTTCAGAGCCTTCAGTCGAATCGATAGAAGAGGCCCAGGCACGCTTGAAACGCCTGGAAGAGTATGTCAAGACGGAATTGGGCGATGATGTGGTTGTGGTTCCTGTGTCTGCGAAGTATAGGATGAATTTGAGGAAGGTGGTAGCACTTATGAGAAATTATGTTGAGGATGCAAGAGCAGAGAAGTTGATGGCGCAGCAAGAGGCAGAAGAAGCACATGATTGGTAGTAGTACATTATCTCATCTTATTATCATAGACATTTACAATAAAGTTTGGATTATAATATGACATTGTTGGGGGAAAATGCAATACACGGGCCCACGGTATTTGGTAACACGGGAACGGTGGTGGATCCAGGAATACCTGTTGATCAATTAGACCAAAACCATGCTTTTCAATCTCTTACCCAGAATTTCGTTTCGTTCTCCACTCCCCTTGTTGGACCTATACCTTACAAGTCTTAGAGTCAGTATATGTTAACATTATGTTCGAGTGTTGTCTAGATACTTGTGCGAATCTCGAAAGTAACAAACATAGTAGCGATGTCCCCCTATTCCAGATAATCATTGTTCGGAATCGAGTGACTTAGGATTAAAATTTCCAAGATTATCCAAAGAACCATGAAATGGAAACAAAGACCAAACACATTATCAGGTGGCGTGGTACTGGGCAAGAAAAGAGAAGGAAAAAGGAAGGAATAATAGCGAATAATATCATAATGGGAAATGGTACTTCTGTTGGGGTTGGAGACTCAGATAATGCAAGAAATGTCCGATGCACACGCTTATTGTTCTGACTCGCTTATTGTTCCTTCGTGTATCTTAAAATTCCATAATTACACTGGTAGTTTACCTGACTGTATTTCTTTTACTCTTTTGCCTCCAATGCGCTGTAACATTGTTCCTTCGACGACTCCATGAAGGATTATTCCGACAACTTGAGAGTGGCGTTTCCTCTGTTCTCCTCCTATTGTCTTACTGAACGTTTCCGGCTGCCTTCTATCTTATCTCATCGTTCGGAGACTCCACACCGATATAATTTAACTTATCATCCTGACATTACTCACCATTTCCCCGACTCAATAGTTATAGCTGGAACCCGCTGGATGGCAAGACTTAACAGGCGCAAGCACGACTAAACATCCGAACGCCAAGGATCAGTCAAGTGCGAGAAATGAATAGTCTTCAGGTCTCCTCTGGGTCCACACGTAAGCTTCTCAAGTTCAGTGAGTGGAGATCTCGGTACTAAATTCCTGAGTACTACATCAGTGGGCCAGTTCGCTATGGCTCGAAACAGTGCCATAGCTTCGCGAGCTCTAAACGTATTGTGTTTGACAGCTGCAGTCACCACTCTCTTGGAAACCGTTTCGAAAGAATGAAGTTCATAAACACACACACCGACATTTACAAGGACATAGAAGTGGCACCAGTCTTTCGGTAAAAAAAAACTGACGTAGCACAAGGTTACACCCTCGGCCATGAATTTCAAAATTCCAAGCGAATCGCCAACCAGGGCTCGACTTTCATGATCGCGACCGCCCGAGCCGACAACACCTGCCCGATTCATGATTTCATGAGAACACAGAACCAGCGATACGGCGAAACCGAGCCCGTTTTTCATCGTTTCACTTCAGGACTCAATATCCAAGAACTACAATACAATAAAACTGGAAATGAGGACCACAAAACGAAGACGGAGATGGGAAAGCCACGCACCTTCCCTCTCTCTTTCATCCAACGTCCCTGTCCAGAATCTTTTTCGATCGTTGGAATAATTTGATTCGATCCATTCCCTTCTGTGAGCCCTTAATGCCCTCAGCCTCTCAGGGATATGGCGGCATGCAGGTATCCTGCAGGGATCAATAGACAAGTGGGCGGCCCAGGTCCTGTTCTCTGGCCGAGAGAGGTATGAGTATGGTCCCATCGCGCAGAGGGAATAAACTCAATGGATGGTGATGGCCGAAGTGATACGTCCCGGTGAAAACTCTTCACCCTACGCCTACGCTGTGAACCTCAGGCCTGTTTCGGTATCGAGGGTCAGTGATATAGATTTAGAACATTGTGGTCACTTACCATCACTGGTATTTAACGGTAGCCTCGCAGTTGCCAATGATCCGACGGAAGGAACTAGAAAGGTCTGTATATATGCTATTCCAAAGACGGTTTCCCTTAGGAATCATTCAGCGTAACGATCATCAGCTGTGGACCAGAGCACTCTCCACCATAAGGTATACAGTGCCCCCGCCCCACAAATAGTGCTTACGCATATGTTATACATCAAACCCATCGTCATCAGAAAAGGAACCGAATATCTCCCATTCATACAGAACCACAGACCCTTCATACCGACATCAGCGAATGGCCCATCTGTACCCCCAAACATTGCTACAATTCACCACAGGCCCAAACCTTGACCTTGAACGAAAGGCGCCCATTTATATCTACCCCATTGACCACAAGGTGGGGCGAGAAACACCAGCCACGCAATAGCCAGGGATCCAACAGTGATCAGACCGCAGCTCCAAACCCTATCCAGTTGGCTTTTTAGAGGTCCGCAGTGGGTGCCCGATATCGGAAATGAACCAGAATTCGATGACCGGTTGAAGCTTTAGCAAGAATACGAACATCTGGGTAGAAAGAAAGAACTGTCATCGCCATGAGTGCGCGCCGCTGGGATCACCACAATGTCGCGAATACATCACGTATTCATCACAGTCGCACACACATAATCTACATTGGTTCTAGAGAGAACATGAAGAATCCATTGGAATAGGTAGCAAAACTGCACTGCTCACGTTCGCCTATGGCGGCCACGTTGTGATAGGCGACAGGCGTGGATCAATGTAATAAATAGATGTTAGCTACAAGCTCCGTGCATTGTCCGGCGCTTCAATTTGTGAGCCGAGAATAAACGCCCTAGGAATGTTCTCCACGTTCGAGCTCCATTTTGTGAGGTAATGCCTATTCCTTGAAACATCCCAGCAGCAAAAAGCTGAGTAGAACACAGAAATCAGGTATGTTCCGAGGCCTCAATCGCGAAGCCACAGCCACATGCGTGATTAAGCGAGAGATGAAATTCTCAAAGACAGCAAGCCCTCCAAGGTATCACCCGAGAGATGACAGAAGGTCGTACGACTAAACGGACCGAGTTATTGATAGACACAGAGCGGAAAAGTGCGAGCCAAGATCGGTATCTTATTCATGCTGTACCAGCGCTAACCGGCCAAGACCACCTAAGAGCGCGTATTTGAGCTGAGGAAGTCGTTCTATCATTCTGAATGAATGGTTCTTAGTTCTCGGTTGGGGGCGGCGAAGCAGAGGCTGCACGTCCTATGGCGATGGCCACGTATCTCAAATGTGGAAAGAACCTAGATGAATCAAGACATCAGGCGTTTCGTTTTTACCGAAAAACCTTAATCGACGCGCACCCTCGGATTTTACCAACAACATGGTCTCTTTCCAACCACTGCAGACCCTGGTACGGCTCTGAACCGTCGACATGGTTATTGTTACCCTTGTCGATAACACTTGCTTGTCCCTCTTGTCGTCACGCATCTCCAAAACTCGGTGTACGATGAGAATGTCAGTACCAGGGATCTTGTAGACCATGACAGTGCAGTTCGTTTGTAGGGTCAGTCAAGAACAGGAGGTCACCACGGTAGAATGCAGGTTCCATTGATCCACTGTGGGTTATGGGTTTAGCATTCGAATAGATACATAGAGAGTGTAGTCAGACCTGAGCACCACAACGATTGGGGATTCCAAATTTGTTACAAGACCAGGCCCTTTCCAGATTACGAGACCTAAAGCAACAACCGAAGCGAAGCTGAGCAATTGAAGCAGGATTGCGGCGCAGACGTCCGACGAGCGTCAAATAAGAAATAAGATTCGGTCGAACATGGTAGAATCCTAGCCATTTAAAGTTCTTAATCTCCTCAGAAAACGTGGTGGTTGAGAAGGAAAGAAGTCGGAGTGACCGGCTCGCAGGATTTGACGCGCCTATACACGTGGTCAAATATATCCGATGATATATATGCACAAAATTCTAAACCTATTTGATTCGGGACGAGAGTCAGTGGTTCGGTCATATATCGATTGGTCTGTACAGTAGCGACAAAGTACATAGCGGAACCCTCGACTCCAACCCACTCCACCTTGGCTAGATGAGAACAATCTCAGAGGTGCCTCCGTCAGCTGGATTTTTATTTCTCGGGGTTAGAGTTCCTGAAGGAGTCAGAAAGTCAGCAACGAATTCCGAAAGGAGGGTTGAGAGGAGTCAGATAGGAGCGAAAGACATTGAAAGATGCATGGTTGTCAACACGAAGTTTCAGCGTGAACTATGCGAATATGCGATTGTATCATCAGGAGGGGTTTTTGTGCGGCAAGACGGGGGGTGAGCCAAACATTGGCGGTAATATTCGTCGTCCGACCACAGGGAATATAGCTCGAGTGACATTGTAAAAAGTGAAACTTACGTTCTCCGCCTGCCTCCAGGGAACGACGACAGGGCTGAAGAAAGATCAATATTGCTGTATCTGCCAGTATTTTATGCATTACCCACCGACAGTTGTACAGGGTGTACTTCTTGGCACGACCCGTTGATATCTTTTCTTTTTTCCCCCTGCTTGTTGGTCTTGAGGATTAAGTAAGACTTGTGTTGGCTAGAGGGGCGTGAACTATCGTTGTATATCTGTCAACAGAAGCGTCGGCATCGCGGGGAACGATGGAGTAAGTACTTTTTCCCATGTTGTCCAGAGGTTGCGGGAGGTTGCGGGAAGTTGCGGGGTGTCAAGAAGAATAATTCACTCGATGTACAGCTCTTTGATAAGGTTCCGGCAAATTGCAGTAACCACACAATCACGTGGCACTGATTTGAATTTGTGCAGTGCACGTCCTAGTCTTGCTCAGTGTTCAACGTTCAATGTTCAACGCCCAATACTCCGTACGAGCAATGAATCAAAAGGGGCAGCGAACCTTCGATATCATCGGTGTTGCTAGCGTGATGAGCGCCGGGCTCTATTACAGCGCTCATTTGCATGATATCACTCGAGCTGACCAGATCCCTGGACATATGACTGGGGTGACTCGCGCTATTGAGGACTTTTTTTCTAATGTTCCGCAAATGTGGGCAGGGGTGGCGAGCAGAGATTCCTCTAGTTGCTTCTAGTACTTGTACTATCAGGGGGAATATTTCATCACTTTGATGTGATACTTTTGAAGTATCTGATGCTCCTAAAAATAGAGGAGCAATAAAGATTTACAGGAAAGTTTTGCAACGAGTCTTGTAGAATAGGTCCATCTTGTGGGAGCACATGTCAGGTGCCATTACTATTGTTACACTTTCAGCTTGTGGTGTCCTTCGGGAGGCATGGCATTGAATACTATCTCCTGATTTGGACTCTGTTCATGAATGTCAAAAAAAATCATGTGGGACATCAAACGTATTCAATCATTCCCTGCTGTGACCTGACGGGTTCATCAGAATGCTGTCGCAGACAAAGATCCCTCTATTATACTTACATCCCAATCGCCATTAAATTCAAGTTCATCCATAAGTTATGGTGAATCCTGGTGAATCGGATCGGAAATGGAGGTAAACGCGAGGACAACATAGCAAGGAATGCAAAACCCGATCCGACGCCACGTCTTCCACCTTCCGAAAAGGCACAAGCGATTGTTCCTGAGTGAGGTAACCAATAGGAGTCGATAACGACGCTGATGATAATGATGAGTGCTTGATGTGCGAAAACAAATATAAACTCCGACCATAACACTATCCGTTTTTCCCTGCTTTTCCTCTTTCCTCACAACCATCCACCCCATACAACTTGCCCCCGACGCGCAGCACTGTCACTCTTTTGACCCGCACTCTCCTTAGTGAATAATCTTCTACCCCCCCTGCCCAGCAAACATGGTGTTCTTCAAGTCCCTCGCCGTTCTTACCCTCGCTACTGCCCCCACCTTGGCTACCGTCTACGTACGCATATGAAAATGTGTTTCCAGTTGGATTTGATCCCTAAATCATCCCTGCAGCTGACCAGCCCCACTGCTTCGAGTACCTTCCATGGTGGACAGGCCGCTACGATCTCCTGGCAGGATGACGGTCAGGCACCCTCCCTCCAGGACTTCGGTAATGCAAAGGTCTCTGTCTACGTCGGAAATGCTCAGCAGCAGGTGCGTCTGTCAGTGAGATTCCCGAATTTTTTTCCTGACCTTTTTCCAGACCTCTTTGCAACTCGTCGTGGACTCCGTGAACGTTGCCACTACCTCTTCTATCCAGTTCACCCCAAACCCCAGCATTGGTCCTAACGGTAACGAATAGTAAGTTGGCTCGCTCCGTGCATTACTTCCGGCTCTGATCAATATTTTAAGCTTCATCCGCATCGAGTCTCTTGGTTTCAAGGACCCTAAGAACCCCCAGTTCCCCGCTTTGTCTTTCTCCGCCAAATTCGCGTGAGTAAACAACTTTCTCGGAGTTCCCGTCTCACCATTAAATCTATAATTTGTAGTCTAGATAACATGTCGGGTACCTTCAACCAGACCGTCCAGGCTCAAATTGCTGGTCAGTCTACCGCTCCTCTCGCCGGCCAGACCACTGCCGCTGCCTCCGGTCCCTCGTCTACTGCTTCCCTCACAACTTCGCGTGCCTCGACCTCTGGTTCTGCTACCTCCAAGGCTGCTTCGGCTTCCGCCACTCAAGGCAATGGTGCCCTTAGCTCTAAAGCTGGCTGGGCTGGCGTTATCTTGGGCGCCCTCGTTGGTGTTGCTGCCTTCTAAATTCCACTGGATCCATTCGTCTCTGTTGTCTTTACTATCCTATCTGTGATCCTCCTGCTGTAAAAAGAGTACACCCTCTATCCCCGATAAGTGTGCATACACGATGGCCCTCACGTGTCCTGCTATATCCTCCGACACGAGACTTGTTACGATAATCGCTTTATTGAATGACTTCTAGCTCCATTGTTATTAAATAGAGAATGGTCTTACTTTCTATTCGGATGGGGCCCTCAAGTAGTAGCTGTTGTCCTGGATATTTTACATCTTGTTTCTAGTGTGCTTTTTAGCCCAGTGGAATATACTAATTTTGTAAATTCGCCAAGCCTGTTATTCATGCGGAGATTACCTAGTATTCTTAGTCCAGGTATGATCTTAGTCACCCGCCAACTCCGGCATAGTTCATTTGGGGAAGCGATGCGACTCGATGATAGAAGATAACAAGCCTCATCCTACAGAACCACCAATACCGGATGTCGAGTGGGAATCGTAAGACTACACCCCGACGTCGGAAATTTCAAATTGATTGGTCGACAGCGTCCGTTACATTAGCTTCTAGCCGTTGTTGCCACATAGACTGCAGGAGTACTAAAGCCGAAGCGTTGATGGCTTGACCCTCCATGGGCATGTTATCTTTCGTTCAATGTCAGCTTCTCGCTTGCGTTTTGTGTGGCGCTTAAGCGCCGATGTCAGCAGTTCGATTAGTACCCTATAGACCTAGTCCATACAGGGTATCATCAAGAAAAGTAAAGAACAAAAGATAGGCTAAATTTCTAAATTTATCTCAAAGCTATTTCGTTTTCGCTGAACTTTTGGCGCCTTGATTTGAGTAACCGGACATTTCCGTAGCTCATCAGATGGCGTTTTTCGGCATCCTGCACAAATGTATGCGCTAAACCTCTTGACCCCCTATTTTTCCGAATTTCTGATGCTTTATAGAGACCTCGCTCCAAAACTTTCCGCTCGCCGTCTTCGTTATTGGCAATGCAACAATATTGATAATCGGAGAAATTGATTGACGCCTTGTAATTCGATGGGAGGATATAAGGCAAGGCTCGCCGCAAAAGCGTGACACCGATTTTGGCTTCTTGCAATTTCTTGGGCGTTTAGCTGGCCACTTAAATACCAGGAGACACGCGGACGTATCATTACCTTCGGCGTAATTTTTTGGAGCAGGTCTTCGATCAAAGAGAGGATACAGCGCATCCTCCGGTGGAGGAAATCGCCAACGTCAATTTCCACCGTTTCACTCGGGGGTGTGTTCGTCCATTGACTTCCACAATGAAAGCAGGTATCAAGCGCATATACGCGAATTCTCTTGATTTTCAAGGGTTATTGCCCCGGTCCTCAGATTCTACGTCGTTCGGGCGGGAAGGAAGGTACATCGGATGCCATCCCACGTGGACGAGGGTTTTCCGAAGCTGTTTAAACGTTTCCCCTTGCGACATCAAACACGGACATCCCGTATTATCCCGTGCACGTTGTGAAGCTTAAGCTCAAGAATCTGTCAAGATGCCGGAGCAACTGATTGCTTCTCGAAGCCACCGCTCGGAAAAAATAGTTGCCCCAGTCAGAAATCCTCCCCTCGCCTCCCCAGGATTCGGCATAATTCGCAAATACGCGACGAGCGCAATTGTCCCGGCTGCCACCACCTGACGCGGCCCTTGCCCTGGATAGCATAAAATGGCGCATTTGCCAAGATTTATGTCAAGTTTAGGAGCTTGAGGGTATCTCCTGATGTCCTTTAAAATGGAGGAGGATATTTTTGCACTGCAGGTTGTTGACGCTTCGAATTATTAGCGTCATGTCGCTGCGGCTCGCCTTTGTCACCCTTGTTTTTGTTCTTCCTACTTTTGCCCAATCAGCGCTCTATGCCCAATGTGAGTTTCTCATTTTCGCTGCATTATCTTTATAACCATTCTAACCGAAAACATCTTTTCGGCATAGGCGGCGGTACTGATTGGACTGGAGCTACTACCTGTGTTGCCGGTGCAACTTGCACCTACGTCAATGATTACTACTCTCAATGTCTTCCAGCAACGAGCACTACCACTACCCCTTCCGTTACCCCGAGCACCACCACTACCACTCCCATTATTCCGAGCACTACCACAACTACTAGCACTTCATCTATACTGTCTGCGAGTACAGGCTGTCCCACTCTTCCCTCCAACCCCTCTTTGACGGCCAACTCAAAATTACCCAACCCATTCAAATTCTTTTCCGGGGCCAGCGTCACGACCAAAGCGGACTGGCAATGCCGTCGCGAGGAGCTTTTCCAACTTCTACAAACATACGAACTCGGCACTCTTCCCCCTAAACCTCAGACTGTCAGTGGATCCCTCAGTAGCAACACTCTCACCATCAACGTTTCCGATTCTGGAAAATCTATTTCCTTCTCCGTCTCCATCTCTTACCCGTCTTCTGGTACTGCGCCCTATCCCGGTCTCATTGCTTATGGCGGCTTGAGTTTCCCTGCTCCTGCGGGTGTCGCCGTCATCACCTTCAATAACGACGATGTCGCCGCCCAGGTCGACTCTACTAGCCGTGGCCAGGGCAAATTCTACACCCTTTACGGCTCCGGCCATTCCGCTGGCGCCCTCACTGCCTGGGCTTGGGGTGTAAGCCGGATCATCGATGTTCTCGAAACAACTGCCGATACCAAGATCGACCTCACCAAGATCGGTGTAACTGGTTGTTCTAGAAACGGCAAGGGCGCCCTCGTTGCTGGTGCCTTTGATACTCGGATTGCTCTCACGATTCCTCAAGAGTCGGGTTCAGGTGGGGCTGGATCCTGGCGAATCTCTGATGCAGTGTTGCAGAGCGGCACTAAGACTCAGACTGCCTCCGAAATTATCGGGGAGGATGTTTGGTTCTCGAAGAACTTCGAGCCCTACGTCGATCAAGTCAATGTCCTTCCCTTTGACCACCACTTGCTCGCTGCATTGGTTGCTCCCCGTGCTCTCTTCGTCATTGACCACAGTACTATTGATTGGTTGGGTCCGAGGTCAGTGTGGGGTTGCATGAAGACTGCCAACAAGATCTGGCAGGCTCTCGGGGTTGCTGATTCCATGGGTATTTCCCAAGCTGGGAACCACGACCATTGCGCGTTCCCTTCGGTGCAACAGGCGGATTTGGATGCATTCGTCAACAAGTTCTTGAAGGGCCAGTCGACGGACACCAACATCATCAAGACTGATGGCGCTAACGAGTTGGGATATGTCGAGTCGGATTGGGTTGATTGGACTGTTCCCACCCTTTCTTAAGTTCTGGAACCCACATTCATCAGCGCGTCGTATTGTTGGCTGGCAGAAGCTTTTCTCCGCTTGTTTTCCCTCGTGGTCAAAGGCACACGTTGTATGACCTGTCAAAAAATAAACTTACTTCGTCCGTCGCCTCCAAGACTTCTTATTCCGCAGCGGTTCTCCCAGTTCGAGAAGCAGAAATACACGTGTACGACGAGGGCCGCGTCAAAACGCCGCCACTCATGAGGGCTTGAGTTCCCAATCCCTACTTCGCAAACCTGCGAGCTTTGTCCGTGCTTCACCCATGTGTTGACGTCTTTTGCCGAACTTGAATAAGAAGCAATTCGACGCCTGGAAATGACTGTCATTTATGCTTTCTCTCGGATCATAACTATGATAGGTGATGATCGACCTGATACTCTTGCACCTGGCATGTGACTGTATAACCCCCGCTTTGAAGATTATTCTTGGTCTACTGCACCCAGGCGGACCGCTTTCTTGAAGACATTGGTATTTTCGTTGTGGGGAAGGAGTCATATTCTATATAAAAGGTCGAAGATGGGGAGACTGAATCCCAGAGCATCTGACATCCAGAACAACCCTTCTCAGATTAATCCCCTAAATGGCGTTGAAACAATCCTTCATCGCTCTCGTACTCGCTCTTCCCGCCCTCGCCCAGCAACAACCGGTCTGGAGCCAATGTAAGCATCACTGTGTTTGTCGAGGGCCCCATTGCTAACCAAATACCAGGCGGTGGTATCGGTTGGACAGGCGCGACGCAGTGCGTAGCTGGTACCACCTGTACAACGTTGAACGACTATTTCTCGCAATGTCTTCCTACGCCTGTTACTGGTCCGACCACGGTACCTACTACCATCCTCCCCCCTTCGACAGCCCCTTCAACAACTACTTCTGGAACAACGTCACCTACCAGCACCGCAGCTCCTGGAAGCTGTCCTTCGCTCCCAGCTAATCCGACCCTGACATCGAACACTTTCTTACCCGATCCCTTCACATTCTTTGGCGGAACTAAAGTGACCACTAAGGCTCAGTGGGACTGCCGTCGCCAAGAACTCTCCACACTTCTCCAGAAATATGAATTGGGTACACTTCCTCCCAAACCAGCATCCGTTACCGGGACATTGTCTGGTACCACTTTGACTGTCAACGTCTCCGACTCTGGAAAGTCCATCTCTTTCACTGCCAGCATTTCGTACCCTAGTACTGCTGCAGGACCGTTCCCCGCTTTCATCGCCGTCGGCGGTATGAGCATTCCTAGGCCATCTAATGTTGTCGTAATTACCTTCAACAACGATGACATGGCTGCACAAGTTGACAGTAGCAGCCGAGGCCAAGGAAAGTTCTACCAACTCTACGGCACCGGCCACTCTGCTGGCGCAATGACAGCCTGGGCTTGGGGTATCTCTCGAGTCGTTGATGTACTTGAGACCATCCCCAGCTCCACTTCACGCATTGATCTGACCAAGCTTGCCGTTACTGGATGCTCTAGGAACGGAAAGGGTGCCTTAGTTGCAGGCGCATTTGAACCACGCATTACATTGACGATTCCTCAGGAATCTGGATCTGGTGGAGCTGGTTGTTGGCGTATTTCGGACAAGATGCTGGCGAGTGGTATCTCAACCCAAACTGCATCCGAGATCGTCCAAGAGAACGTATGGTTCTCGACCAACTTCAACCCCTTCGTCAACCAAGTCAACAACCTTCCCTTCGACCACCATCTACTCGCTGCCCTCGTCGCCCCTCGCGCACTCCTCATGATCGACAATACAGGGATCGATTGGCTCGGTCCTGAGAGTGTCTGGGGATGTATGAGCACTGCCAACGATGTTTGGAAGGCTCTTGGTGTTGCTGACAGTATGGGCGTCAGCCAAGTAGGTAACCACAACCATTGTGCATTCCCCAGCAGCGAGCAGGGAGACCTGGATGCATTTGTCAACAAATTCCTCAACGGCCAATCCACCAATACGAATATTATTAAAACAGATGGCGCCAACGGTCTTGGCTTCGTGCGATCGCAATGGGTCAACTATAGCGTACCCACATTAACTTGAATAGCTGTATCGTTTATATGATGTAACAGTACTCTGTCGGTCAATCTATCGCGGCTTCGTTAATTTATCGTGGTCTAACGGTTCCTCTGTTAACTGTGGGTTAAATTTGTACGTATCCCATTCCCGGAACAAAGGTAGTACCCTCTTGAGCAAGATTGTCCCAACCTGCAAATTATACCCACTCTCACGAAAACCACACGTGCGTCGTATAGAAGAATGAGTATGGTTCTATTTATATTATATTCAAATCAAGACGAACAGAAGTAGTCGCCAAGTTCTCGTCTCATGAATATATGCGGAGTCGGAAATCTCCTTGGACGCTATAGGGGGCAGGTCAAATCACCATTCCAATCCTCTGATCCGACGCCCTCAACAACCAAGAACGTGGAAGTAGGATCGTACTTGCGCTTGATAGATCGCAGCCTGTTATAGTGACTACCAAAGAACGATTTCCTGAAGTCGGGTTCGTACAATGACGCCTCGTGTTTGTGAAATATGTCAGAAAAGGTCCCAGAGTGAAGTTATGTATTCACCTCATTCATATAAGTTGCAGAATCCGGAGAGATAGGCTCTAAACGCCTGACATACTCTGCAATCCGCTGACGAGCCTCAAACACGACGCTACTTGATGCTCCTTCTTTCCAGGTTTCCACCGTTACAGCAAGTGCGGCTGCCTTTCGCCAGCCTGGATTCAAACCAACCGAGTCCGGATCAGCGCGACCTACGACACCTCCGGCAACAAGGCTATTGAAACACCAAAGGGATCGCTATATAAGATTTTGCCTCACTAACCACAAAGAATTTTTGGTACGCACACGAGGGATATGAAGTCGAAGCTCAAGAGTAGCTGAGCCGATTCTTCTGTGTGGTTTTCTGCCATGTCCCGAGACATAAGGCGAGATGCCAATTCCCAGTTTACTCCAACCTGCGGGAGACCCGAAGGAGTCAGGGTATTTAGCCACGCATAAAAGTTGTCGAACGGTTTGGTAAGTATTTCAACGTTGGACGGCCCAGCAGCATCCCCGACGAAATTGAAGAATGGAAGAATGGTTGTATTTACCTCTGCCCAGGAAACGTCGGGTGCAAGGAATAAAAGAGATAAGAACACATTATTGAAGGACGAGAAACCACCCCATCCAGCATCGGAGAGCTTCGGCTGCAGGCGAACAAGTTCTGTCGTAACCCTTTGCGCAGCTTGGGAATCCGGGAAGGTAGCATTCATCGATACCAGTACCAACGGAACGAGGTCGTAGGTTCGGTATGTTGCCGAAGTGACCACACCCCAGGAGCCCGCACCTCCTCCTCTAAGAGCCCAGAAGAGGTCCGAGTGACGGTACGCGTTAGCAACGACATGGTCGCCATTTGGCGTCACAATAGTGAACTGGACGACGTTATCCACCCCTATGCGAGCAGATAAGTTGTTATGCTTTAATAACGAAAACGAATGTGCCTTACCCAGACCATACTTGGGAGAGAGTGGGCCATGCCCACCACCCATGACCCAACCCCCCGCTGCTCCGTTGGACATGTCGTCTGAAATTCCACCCATAATGTAACGTTGCTGCTCGGAAGCCGCTGCATAAGCCTCCTTCCATTGCACGCCAGCCCCAAGAGTCAATGCTAGTAAGGGAAAGTTAGCTGACTAGAAACAGTGGTATTGTCATAATAATAAAAAACGGACCAGATATAGCTTCGCTGTCAGATCTGCCCTCCAGAATAAAATTAGCGTCGTAGCTGATATTTTTGAGATGGTGTGTCCAGATCATAAAAGCACCTCGAGCAGTACTGCGGCCAAGTAAATCATGTCTACATGGAAATTATGATTCGTTGTTCGTCGAGAAATGCATGGTTCACACTCACCCGGTATTCTTCACGACCAATCTGAGGTTGTGGTCACCTGCGAACCTGACAGCAGCCCGCACGTCTTCCGCCGTCCTGGCATCAACACCAACGGGAGGTACACTACCCTGTTCGCAAGGCAGATTGAGCGTCGTGTTCAGGTAGCATCCACTAATGCTAAGACTGCCGTTAAAGTTGCTGGTGTACGTCTCGAAGCTGGTAACCTCATAAGCGCCAGGTTGATCCGCGCGCCAGTTGCCATCAAACCAGTTTCGCTGCACCTCGGAACAATCACCAGACAGATTTCCAACAGGATAGCAAGCGGACGCAGGTGGTGCAGGCCGGATTAGTGGCAGAGAAAGTTGCGCCGATAAGGCGTTAAAGTCTTGCTCGTCGGGCCAGCAAGACTGACCATAGACACAGTGACAGCGACTAACACCTTTGACAGGAGTTTGAGCGAGTACATATGGAAGGAAAGGCACGAAATCGTAGAGAAACCCGAGCTGCGCCCCGATCGAAGAGATATTGAATAAATCCATCCCTCCTGAATCCCTTTGATATGCAAGATACGGAACTGGATGTTAGCTGCTTAGATCGTAAGAGCGAACGCGAGTACCCTAAGCACTTTGTGGGCAGCGACTGCATTAGGTATTCGTGGCTGAAAGGAATTGAGCGCCTTGGGGCTCTACATTCTAGTACATTAATGCCGGTCTGCTATCGAGATAACTATCACGGGACATTCATTGTGTTTCTGGATTGACTGTGCCAAGTTAGTTTGGCAGTTTTCAGGGCAAACCTATTGAGCATCGTGATCGTTGGCGGGTTCACTTCACGCTACCACCTTTCGATGAACGAGTATAGTTGTCTGGGCACGATAGTACACTTTTTTCCTGCGAGACAGTGTAGGTCCAATCTGCAAGTGTAGGGGTTCTACACCCCAGGACAGGGCCGGGTGGGGTTAGAAGCCACAGCCACTGGCTCTAGGTGGGAACCGTTGGATGAGTTCATGTGCGATACACATACTTGAACAAGAATCACAGTTTTACATGCAAATTTGAATCAAGCAAATACAAAAGGTGGTCGCCTGTCCACTTCCTGAATTTATGCTGAGTCGGCTGAGGCCCGTCTGCACATTGTGTGGGGCATGTCAAATCACCATTCCAACCCTCCGATCCAACGCCCTCAGCAACTAAAAACATAGACCTAGGATCGTACTTGCGCTTGATAGATCGCAATCTGCCATAGTGGCTACCAAAGAACGATTTCCTAAAGTCGGGTTCGTACAATGATGCCTTGAGTTTGGGAAATACATCAATAAATTAACAGCGTCTCGGGTCGAAGGCCGCATACTCACCTCGTTCATATAAGTAGCAGAGTTCGGAGAAATGGGCTCCAAACGTCGGACATACTCTGCTATCCGCTTACGGGCTTGGAATACAACATCACTTGACGCACCCTCCTCCCATGTTTCCGTTGTAAAAGCAAACGCGGTTGCCTTTCGCCACCCTGGGTTCAAGCCCACAGAATCCGGGTCAACACGAGCCACAGCACCACCGGCAAGGAGACTGTTCCGAAAAGCAAAATAAATCAATAAATCGCTGCGTTAGATCCTGTTACATTATACCACAAAGCTTGTAATACGTACTTGAAAACCATGACGTCGAAGCTCAAGAACAACTGGGCCATTTCCTCTGTACGGTTCTCAGCGACCACATCCCGAGATACGAGACGAGATGCGAATTCGGCGTTCCCCCCGACCCCCCCGAAGGGTATAGGAGCCAAGGAATCCAACCACACATAAAAGTTGTCAAAGGGTTGGGTAAGGGCATCCACATTAGACGGTCCCATAGCATTCCGGACGAGGTCGAAGAAAGGATGAATGGTTGCATTCGCATCTGCCCAAGAGACATTGGCTGCGAGGAGGTAAATGATCAAGGTCTCGTTGTTGAAGACCGAGTAACCACCCCACCCAGAGTCGGAGAGCCTTGGATGCAGACTAATGAATTCCGTTATGACCTTTTGCGCAGCTTGTGGATTGGGAAAGGTACCGTTGATTGACGTGAACACCAATGGAACGAGGTCGTGAGTTCGATATGTCGCCGAAGTAACCACGCCCCAAGAACCTGCTCCACCCCCTCTGAGAGCCCAGAAGAGGTCCGGGTTACGTTGTGCATTAGCCACGACATGTTCCCCATCTGCAGTCACAATAGTGAACTGGACAACATTATCAACCCCTGTACGATAGGTAAGCCACCGTGCCTCAATGCTCAGACAGTTAGGTCTAACTCACCCAGACCATACGTTGTGGAAAGCGGGCTGTGTCCACCACCCATGACCCAGCCTCCCGCTGCTCCGTTAGACCTATCATCCGAAAACTCACCCACGATAAAGCGCTGTTGTTCGGCAGCCGCTGCATAAGCCTCTTTCCATTGCACACCAGCCCCAATAGTCAATGCTAATCATGGCAGGTCATTTGACTGAAGACATTGGCATCACATCTAAGAGACAACACTGACCGGGTACAGTTTCGTAATCGGATCCGCCCTCCGGAATAAAATTAGCGTCGTAGCTAATATTCTTAAGGTGGTGTGTCCAAATCATAAAAGCACCTCGAGCAGCGCTACGTCCAAGTAAATCATGTCTAGACTGAAATCAGGGCTCATTCATCAATAAAATAAACATATAATTAGTACTCACCCAGTATTCTTCACGACCAGCCTAAGGTTATATTCACCCGCAAACCTAACAGCAGCCTGCACATCTCCCACAGTCCTCGCATCAACGCCAACAGGAGCAACACTCCCCTGTTCGCAAGGAAGCCCAAGTGTAGTGTTCAAGTAACATCCACTAACGCTACCATTCGCGCTGTTCGTGTACGTCTCGAAATTAGAGAATTCATAAGCCCCAGGCTGATCCGAGCGCCAAATGCCATTGGACCAGTTCTGTTGCACGTCAGAACAATTACCAGATGGATTTCCAACTGGATAGCAAGCAGACGCGGGTGGTATAGGCCGAATCAGCGGTACAGAGAGCTGCGCCGACAAAGAATCGAAATCCCGTTCACTGGGCCAACAGTATTGGCCATAAACACAACGACATCCAGATGGATCGGCACAAGTAGAGGTTTGAGCGAGTATAGAGGGAAGAAAAGCCACAAGGTCATAAAACAGCTCAAACCTCATCTCGGTCGAAGCTGAAGCTGAAGCTCGAAGAGGCACTGAGCACGCCCATCTCTCCGGTTCTTGAGTCCTTTAATATGTAAGATATGGAACTAGAAGTTGGTTGTGACGCAGTCCGTGAGAGCGGTTAAACGCCAATTACCTTAAGTATTAGGGGCTTCATGGAGTGTAATTGTACCAGGTAAGTATCTGCGACCAAGGGGGGGTTGAAGGCCCTGAGGCTCTGCGTACGAACGGGTTGGTGCCGCTCTGTCGCCGAGATAACTACCACGAGTTGCTCGATTGACTACGTCAAGTTCATTTGGCGGCTTTTATGGGCGAAATAAGCATGGAAGCGGTGGTTCGCTTCATGCGGCGGCCCCAACTGCGAAAGTCGTGATGATGTTAATGAATGAAACCGAACGCGCTCAGACACCTAGTGAGTTAATTCTTGGCTTCTGGACTAAGTTAGAATTACCTGGCGCGCAACCACATCATCAAATCTCTAAGGATTGCCCAAAATTATCTAAAAAATTCCACAAATATTGATTATTCTGGTCGTCAGTTAACACTTCAGGTCAGAGACACTAAAAGTCCAAGGGAAAAGAAGGTAGTGAAAGTGCAGCCCCAGGCAGCCAGCAGGTGTAAGTCTGTCGAGTGAAAATAGCACAGACCTCACTAATCCGACGTGGAGTCAATAGGCACGCGACGTGTTGACAGGTTTGCGTATACGCGATTACAAGTCGTTAAGTGAGAATATATAGGAAGCGAGAGAAAGAGTGAGTGGGGGGATTAGTACAAGCAGTGGTGTTTATACATTGTTTATATATGACGTCATTCAGTATCACTAGTTGTTAGCCATCCAGGTTTACAGCAGGCCTCAGAGGACCCAGAACTGCGCCCCAATTGAAGAGATATTGAGCACGTCCATCCCTCTCGAGTTCCTGAATCCCTCCGATATGCGAAATGTGGAACTGAGGGTTAGATGCTTAGATCGTAAGAATGAACGCCGAGTGCCCTAAGCAGGCTAGTTTGGCGGCTTTTCATGGCAAAACCATTGAGTATCGCGATCACTTTGGTGAGTTCGTTTCACGCTACCGCTTCTCGCTGAATGAGTACAGTGATCTGGGCACAATAGCACGCCCATTTCCTGTGACATAGTGTATGTCCAATCTACAAGCACAGGGGTTCTACACCCAAGACAGGACCAGGTGGTGTTAGAAGCCACAGCCACCGGTTCTGGATGAGAATCATTGGATGAGTACATGTACGACGCACATTCAGGGATCGCAAAGTTTTATACAATTTCGAATCAGAGATACGAGAAGCGGCTGCCCGTTCATCTCCCAAATCTATGCGGAATCGGAGAGTCTGTCTGCACACTATACGGGACGGGTCGAATCACCATTCCAATCCTCCGATCCAACACCCTCAGCGACCAGGAACATGGACTTAGGATCGTACTGGCGCTTGATAGACCGCAATCTGCCATAGTGACTACCAAAGAACGATTTCCTGAAGTCGGGTTCGTGTAATGACGCCTTGAGTTTGGGAAACACATCAATAATTTAGCAAGGTCTCAAATTGAAGGCCGTATACTCACCTCGTTCATATAAGTAGCAGAGTCAGGAGAGATGGAGTCCAAACGTCGGACATGCTCTGCGACCCGCTGACGAGCTTGGAATACAACATCACTTGACGCACCCTCCTCCCATGTTTCCGCTGTGAAAGCAAACGCGCTTGCCTTTCGTCATCCTGGGTTCAAGCCCATGGAATCCGGGTCAACACGAGCTACAGCACCGCCGGCAAGGAGACTGTTCCGAAAAGCAAAATAATTAAATAAATCACTACATTAGATCTTGTCACACGCACTTGAAAACCATGATGTCGAAGCTCAAGAACAGCCGGGCCGTTTCCGCTGTACGATTCTCAGCGACCACATCCCGGGACACGAGGCGAGATGCGAGTTCGGTGTTCTCCCCAACCCCTCCGAAGGGTACAGGAGCCAGGGAATCCATCCACGCATAGAAGTTGTCAAAGGGTTGGGTAAAGGCGTCCATATTAGACGGTCCAGCAGCATTCCGGACGAGGTCGAAGAAAGGATGAATGGTTGCATTCGCATCCGCCCAAGAGACGTTGACGGCGAGGAGGTAAATGAACAAAATCTCATTATTGAAGATCGAGTAACCACCCCACCCAGAGTTGGAAAGTTTTGGGTGCGGATTGATGTATTCCGTTATGGCCTTTTGCGCAGCTTGTGGATTGGGGAAGGTACCGTTGATTGATGTGAACACCAATGGAACAAGGTCGTGAGTTCGATATGTCACCGAAGTGACCACGCCCCAGGAGCCTGCTCCGCCCCCTCTGAGAGCCCAGAAGAGGTCTGAGTGGCGTTGCGCATTGGCCACGACATGTTCCCCATCTGCGGTCACAATAGTGAATTGGACAACATTATCAACTCCTGTGCGAGTGGGTAAGCCGCCGTGTCTCGATACTCAGACCGTTAGGTCTAACTTGCCTAGACCATACGTTGTGGAAAGTGGGCTATGTCCACCACCCATGATCCAACCTCCCGCTGCTCCATCAGACCCATCGTCCGAAAACCCACCCACGATGAAGCGCTGTTGTTCGGCAGCCGCTGCATACGCCTCCTTCCATTGTACACCAGCTCCAATAGTCAATGCTAATCATAGCAGGGTCACTTGACTGAAGGCGCATTGGCATCACATCTAAAAAACAACACTGACCGGGTACAGTTTCGTAATCGGAGCCGCCCTCCGGAATAAAATTAGCGTCGTAGCTAATATTCTTGAGGTGGTGCGTCCAAATCATAAAAGCATCTCGAGCAGCACTACGTCCAAGTAAATCATGTCTACACAGAAATCAAGACCAACCCATCAACAGAACAAACGCACAACCAACACTCACCCAGTCTTCTTCACCACCAATCTAAGATTATGCCTACCCGCAAACCTAACAGCAGCCCGCACATCCTCCACAGTCCTCGCATCAACACCAACAGGAGCAACACTCCCCCGTCCACACGGAATCCCAAGCGTAGTATTCAAATAACACCCACTAACACTACCATCCACACTATCCATATGCGTCTCGAAATTGGGGTACTCATATCCACCAGGCTGATCGGAACGCCAAATACCACTAACCCAATTCCGTCGCGCATCAGAACAATTACCAGACGGATTTCCAACGGGGTAACAAGCAGACGCGGGTGGTACAGGCCGAATCAGCGGTACAGAAAGCTGTGCCGACAAAGAATCGAAATTTTGTTCACTGGGCCAACAGGATTGACCATAGACACATCGACAGTCAGATGCATCGGCACGCGGCGCGGGAGTTCGAACGAGTATAGATGAAAGAAAAGCCACAAGATCGTACAGCAGCCCAAACTTCATCGCAGTTGCAGCTTGAAGAGGTCCTGAGCACGCCCATCTCTCCAGTTCTCAGAGTCTTTTAATACGCGAGATATGGAGCTAGAAGTTAGCTATGATGCAGTTCGTGAGAACGAACGCCCATTGCCTTCGGGGCTTCGTGGGGCATGGCTGTACTGAGTATTTGCGGCCGAGAGGGCTCTGCGTATGAATGTGTTGATGCCGGTCTGTCGCCAAGATAATAACCCACGAGGTGCTCGATTAACTATGTCCAAGTCCGTTTGGCGACTTTTATGGGTGAAGTAAGCATTGTTTCGGTGGTTTGCTTCATGCAACACCTTCGTTTCGGCCCTATTGGGAGGGTAACATGGATATAGTGAAGCCTGGATCTCATGCGACTTACTAAGATAT
Source organism: Macrolepiota fuliginosa MF-IS2 (assembly GCA_015584085.1). Classification (NCBI taxonomy): domain Eukaryota; kingdom Fungi; phylum Basidiomycota; class Agaricomycetes; order Agaricales; family Agaricaceae; genus Macrolepiota; species Macrolepiota fuliginosa. Next base: position 30,083 of record MU151173.1, on the reverse strand, counting down.
GCTACAACCCCCACAAATACCGGTAGCGCCCCAACTGCGAAAATCGTAATGATGTTAATTATAAAGTCGAGTGCAGTGATTGAGACTGAACGCGCTCAGGCACCGAGTAAGTTAATTCTTGGCTTCTAGGCTAAGGATGAGTTAGAATTACCTGGCGCGCAAACACATCAGAGTTCAAACGACTGCGCAAAATTATCTATAAAATATTGAACATTCTGGTCGTCAATTAACACCTCAGATCGGAGGCACTAAAAGTCCAAGGAAAAAGAAGGTAGTGAAAAGTACAGGCCCAAATCCCTAATATTTACCTGTGAAATTGAAAGCTAGACTGTGTAGTGGATCAGATCTTTGCTTTCGCATCGTCCGCATCCCCCTTCGCACTCCTCAAACTAGAATTACTCTTCTCTTTCTTCAATGCGACCTCCTCCTCGCTCACAACTTTCCCACCAACTTCTGCCTCAACTTCCTTCGCGACCTCGGCTAGCCAGATTCTTGTTTGTGTTTTGTTCCCTTCTGAGCGCGAGGTGAGGGTGAGTTCAAGGGGAGGAGGGTAATAATCATATTTTGAGGCACTCACTATTGGAGAGATTGGGCAAGTCTCGTCCGATGAGACTGATGAATACACCTTGGCCTAAAATTGGATATGAACCGACTTGAATGCCGTGAGGCTTTAGTCGGGCTTGTAGGGCAGTAAGGTATGGTGCGATCAATGATTCGACACGCCTGTTGGTGTTATTAGCTTTGGTACCCAAGAATGAATAGATTTGACTTAGTATATACGCATATATATGCGCATATAGCGAATGCGGGAGGGAGAATACCCACTCAGTATACACTTGGATCCTCAATGGCCGCTCCGACTTTGGTGGTAACGGTAAGAACGGTGTGAACAGGTGCAACAATTTCTGGAATAACCCAGGCACGCCAGGCAAGACACAAAGTCTTCCTCTTATGCGGACTATAGGCTAAATAGATTTTAGCTCAATCGTACAGGAAGCTACTGAATAGACATACCACCCAGAGGTCCTCTCCAGGAAAAATGATCTCTACATCGTTTCCGGTGGGTAACAACGCCATCCGCAATGTTGCTGTGCGCTGTTCTGCATTCTGTTGTTGCACCCACGGTCGATGTTTCGTCATCTCCGTCAATCGGTGGACTGTCTCTTCGTGATATTGCAGCGGCTGATTGAAAGATTTGGCCAACGATTCATAGGTGATATCTAGTCAAACCCACAATATGAGAATGGTAGATTCGGGGATTGTTGAGGGCTCAGCTCACCATCGTGTGTAGGCCCTATCCCACCGCTAGTCACGACGAAATCGTATTTCTCCGTCAGTCTCTTGCTCGCCTCAACGCTGAGGTAAGTAGTGAGATGATAGGTCGTGTGCACAAGAGGGTGAAACAGGGGTACATACATCTCTTCCTCAACATCAGCGACAACCTCAATCCGCTTTCTGTAAACCAATCAACTACCCCCGTCAATGATCTTCCAGGCTATATTTGGGAGGATTGGAGGGAGAGAGGGGGGAATTGACCAAACGTACAAGTCAACACCGTGCTCGAAGCAATATTGGGCAAAGACATGCGAGTTCCGATCGTGCGTCTTTCCATTCAGAATCTCATCACTATCAGGCAAAGAAGAACCAAAGGATCAGGGAGACGAATCGAGGTGATGGCGAAATACAGAAACGCACCCGATGATCAGAGCAGCAGCGGTCCTGATATACCTCCCCTCCCCCAACGGATTCTTGTCAGGTACTGGTGATTTAGGAAACTTCATTGGCGGTGGAGCCAGTGTAGAAGGCTGGAATGTGGGTGCTGCTGTTGCTGCGGGGGACGAGGATGGAGAAGACATGGTGCGGACGAGAGTAGTGGGGGAGACAGGGCAGTATCGGAAAGACAGGGCCCTTTTGGGGAAATTAGCAGCCGACTGTGCTGTTAGGCGAGCTCGGGGACGTGAGGCTGCAAAAACTAGAGAGTGGACGGCGTTCAAGTTGACAGTTGTGCGCATGGAGGTTGACGTGAGGATATTCCGGTGCAAGGTCAGGAAGAAGACCAGGACATGAGAATCTTGCGGAGAATGCGCTGTTGGGCGGCCCTGGGTACTGGGTTAGTTGCTGATAGTCACTCGACTGCCTCCCATGTGAATGCACTTCACGCTGTGGTTCTGAACAACACAATACAATCACCAGAGCTCTTTGTGGAGACGCCGGACACCGGATGCAAGGTGTGGGAGATTGCTCCAGCGTTACCTCAATTGAGGTTCGGACCACACTGCATCCATTGGAAACAGACATCCAGAATTTTATTAATATTTTACATTGCCCCACTTGGACCATCGCCGCCCGACCAAGCAGAAAATAAAGGCGCCTCGCCTCTAGCCCAGTCGAAATTAATCGCTGACGCAACCTGACGACCCTGGTTCACGTGCTGCTGCGAACCACTTGCCTGATGGAGAAGGCGAGGTTAAAGTTGGAATTCTGTTCCAATTCTGTTCCGTTGGCTCCTTTCTTACAAGATTTCCTTGACGACTAGGAACGACTATCATAGCGACGAAAAGATTATACAACGACCGCCTAACAGCATTTCTGTAATACTCCTCCGTCTTCACGACATCCACTCATTAAGATTCCACCTTCGTTCTTTCTCGCTCTCGCTTCTGCTCTAGAAAACTTGCAACTCGCGCATCAAGAAACATGCTCTCAATAGTTACCTTCTTCCTTACGCTTATAGCGTTTGATTCATTACTCTGTGTCCGTGCTGGGCTTTGGGTATGTCGTCATTCTTTCTCTCGGGTTTAAAGCTCAAAACTTCGCGTCTTCCTAGATCGTTAACCCTCGACAAGGGTCAACATGCCATGGTGGCCAACCATGTACTGTTGACTGGCTGGACGATGGTCAAAGTCCTCTCTTATCGGTTTTTGGTGTGGCGACAGTGGGGCTGTACACTGGAAAACAAGTACGCATCCATCCCTGCTCTATTTTTTCAAATATTAATTGGCGTCATATTCAGCAATTGGTGCAGGTCATTGAACCTGTTGATGTTACCAAAGTCCACTCCCTAACCTTTACTGTACGTCCTATTTATTTTATTTTATTTTATTTTATCTATCTTGCTGATCGCATGTTGAATTTCTAGCCTCTTGCCGATGCTGGACCCAACTCGGATACCTAGTGCGTCCTCTTACATTTTTTTTTGTTCAACTTTTATCTGATTGAGACCTAATCAGCTACATTTCCTTCATCTCAACGTCCCTCAGGCAGAACGGTTCTCTTTCCTCTGCCTTCTCTCCTTTCTTCAGGTATACTTCAACCTCCATTCCTACCGGTATCTTCTTGAGCTAACTTGACGCTTATAGCTTGGACAAAATGACAGGATCATTCACCACGCCTGATCCCTCTGCCACTTCCTCAATACCCGTCCCCTCATCAATCACAGCTGGTGGCAAACCCACAGAGGACGGTGACGTACTATCAACAATTACCGTCGGCACTCTCTCCACTTCGAGTTCGCCAACACCAACGTCTACGTCTACGAGTGCGAGCGTGCATTCTACCACGACGATCTCTTCGTCAACGCACTCGGGCACAGCCATTGCTGTAACCTCGACATCGACCTCAGCGGTCAGCATTTCCAGCACGACAAAGACATCATCGACCAAACCCTCTGGCTTTTCCACCGCAGTGCTCTCTTCTCCTACTGGTCCATCCTCAACTTTTTCCTTGACCTTGACCTTGTCTGAATCCCCATCGAGCACAATAGCGTCGCCATCAGTGTCGGCTCTCAGTTCAGCTCTCAGCTCGCCATCAAGTGTCAGCACAAGTGGAGCAGTTGGATTGGGTCTCGGCCAGGGAACGGGTATCAGTCTCGCGTTAACAGCAATGATTCTCGTCCTGGTTCTGTGATCCGTATTTTCCATGGTTTGAGACTTTGGACTTTGGACTTTGGACTTGTGGCATCTTTCTCCTCCCCCCCTTGTTGTCTTTTATTTATTCTGTCTTTTTTGTGGACCCTTTTCGTTTTTTTTTTTTGCTTTTCGGCTGCATCTTGTGCCATTACCATTGATTCCCGCTGCGCAACCCCATATCTATTTATTCGTCAACCAATGGACTTTTTCCGTAGACTTTTCCTTCGGACTATACCCCTCCCATCTCTATCGAACCCTCATCCATACGACTGCTCAGTACAGTTCGCTCCATGACTCGCGCTACCCCCATCCTTCCCACTCATCGTTATACCCACAACTCTTCATTTCCCGTCCTTCTTTAGGCAAGGATATAGGGGACCTATGCTGGCTACCAACCCGCATATACTCACCATCCGATCACCTTGACGGTAGATTCTTCTCTCCTATTAGTAGGGTTTACCGTACTGCGTACCTCATTCACCCTCCGCTGTTTTGCCTACGTAGATAAGTAGAAATTCTGTTTTTTGGGAGGCTAGTGTGCTCCAGTTGCTTGTTGGAATTAGGAGCTCGTTAGCTTTGATTGTTGTCATTTCATTGCGCGATACCCCCACTGTTGTCTGGTGCAATAAATATTTTGCGATACCCCGAAGTCAATTTATTTTTTACGGCAGACTATGAACGATAATTGACACTTCTATGGAATGCTCAAATGGATACCTACCTGGGTTTGCAGAATCGGAGTCCGCATGTAATATGTACCCGCTGACATACACATTATCTGCTGCGATCACAAAAATAGACACACAGCCTGACTGTCGATCTATGACGGAGGTTGTATAATGTCTAAGCCGCAGCATCGGCGTCCTATTTTCAGAGCCGCATTTACGCTGATACCTCCGTTACTGGTCATTTAATGGTGCCTTTTGCTTTGTACCCCATTTGATTGCTTTGTTTATCTAATGATGGATTGGTGACTGAGGAAAGTTGTATGACGGATTGTAATCATGCCATGAGCTACTTGTACTATTCTTAACGATGTAAATCATCTGGGGGGGTGAAGGTTCCATGATGAACTTGGGAGAATGGGGGTGCATGTGGTGGTGGTTGACGTTGATTACCTTGGGGTAGACGGGAATTAAAAAATGAGTAATTTTCTAGAAACGCGAAGTTGAAAGGAGTAGACGCATCGCCTTTAATTCGGCCAAGTTAATGGTGGCGTTAGGGCGTCGATGGGGTTATGCTGGTCCTTGGTGAGATGAGGCGCGGGGCGCGCGAGATGACAGGTGGGGAGTGTTGTGAGGGGAATGACAGCGGGGTGTCATGGATAGTGAAGAGTATGAGAAACTATATTGTGCGCAGCTGCGATATCCAGTGTCTTCTGTATTTCCTCACTGTCATCCGCTTTCATTCTTTGACAGTCTGAAGTGTTTTGAACAGAAGGCATCCTCTCAATTCCATTTATCGAGTGCCACAAAGCACAAGAAGACAGCACGAATCAATTCTAGGGAAAGGAACGAACAGGATATTCAAAACACAAAACGAAAGACGACGATATGACTTATACTAACTACGTCTAGCATAAGTCTATACGTTCGAAAACAAGTCCATGCAGACAATAATAGGATGCGTATCAAACGCCACATATCACGATAGTGTCCAATAGTAAAGAGTCCCTGATCCACTTTCTCTAACTAGGGTAGGAGAGGTGCCGATACAATGTCTATTCAAACACCCGAGCTAGTGGGGACGGGGTCCGAACCATCACTAGAGAGCGTCGATGTCGGGCTGTCAGTGGTCGCTGTGTCCGAAGTCTCAGGACCCGGAGTGGGGATAGTCGCCGAGTCTGAAGTCTGCGGATCCGGAGTAGGAACAGCCGCCGACTCCGACGTAGGAGTGGTCGTTGACTCTGGGGTAGGAATGGTCGCTGACTCCGAAGTAGGAGTGGTCACTGGCTCCGAAGCAGTAATGGTCACCGGCTCCGTAGTCTCAGGACCTGGAGTAGGAATGGAGTAAACACAGCTTGGGATGGCGCTGGGATAAGCGGAAGTCGAGGTATCAGAGTCGTTTCCGGAGCCACCGCCAGAAATGATAGTCGTGATGGGCAACGGGCAGTCTGGGGTGGTTATAGGACCGCACGCTGAAGTAGAGGGCTCATTGGAAGTGGTGAATGACCTCGTCCTCGTCCTCGTCCTCGTCCTGGTGGGACGACCTGACCCCGAAGGCCCGGGGAAAGGACGGACTGATTCAGTGGGTAAGATGGATACCAAAGTCGGGCTTGGTGCTGCTGAGGTACTGATTGTCGTGGCGCTAATTACCGAGGCAGAGTCGGTGAAAGTGCCAGAGTCGGTAAAAGTGTTAGAGTCAGTGAAAGTGTCAGAGTCGGTGAAGGTGCCAGAGTCGGTCTGGCGTTTAGCGAACTATCAGATGGTGAGTACAATATTTTTTGAGCTTGGACGATTAGACACTTACCCCGACTGGCCCAGCAAGGGCGAACGGAAGGCAGACTGTGATAATAACCGCAGCGGTAAGGTGCTTGAAGAATCCGTTCATGATGTCTCTAGGTGGCTTGTGTTGAAGGAACCTGGGATGTTAGTTCTCCCTTCACGTTCTACCACCATTTTATAGGCAAAGGCGATAGATACGGGGCGTTTGTGCCGGCCGCACCTTTTAGTCACAAAGCACAGGTATCCAAGTATGTACTAACCTTGGCCTCATCTCGGAAACCGGTCGTTGAGCAACGGACGTTTGTCTCCGCTCTTACGAGCCACGCAGTCGAACCAGAATAGCAACTTTATGGAGCGCACTTCAAAAAAGGCCGCTATGGTGTCAGCCAAGGACTGATGCAGTGGTGCCAGTAGTGGATAATGATTTATTTCATGGAGCTAAACAGAGATGAAGGTATCAAATGCGATGATTCGCCCGGAGACCTGATGATTTTTCTTTGTGGTGGAGTGGGCGGGTTTATAAATAGTTGTAGATGTCGTGATAATGAAGGAGCTGCGGTGTGAAAGAGGTCGCTCGGCCGGAATTTCCAATAGCATCAACGGCGCAGACGCAGGCGGTGGTTTTAGATATCGATGAGAAAGCATCGAGTGACACAGAAATGCGATGAGTGTTACACGAGTGTTACACACTTGCTCGGGAGTACCCGACCCTAAGCATAGTTTGATCTATTACTAGCTTGAAACATTAAAATAGGGAATTATGTGAGAGGACAAAGATACGGGCGCGTGTGGGAGGTAAAATAACGAGGAATACGTGTCGTAGTCTACTGTACAAAAAACAATACGATTACTGGGCATTTCTTGGATTGCCCAAATATGGTAACTAAGAATTTAACAAATTAAGCTTGTGGTAACGAAAAACCACCGCAGTGACCTATTTTTTCAGCACGTTCAACAGTGCATGGACACCTTCCAAGCCGAACCCATTGGGTGGGTAACATATGTACATTGATTCGTGCTCTGAGTCAAACTTTTTCTATTAAGGGGACACGACTTGAGTATAAAGTTTAAGTCGGTTGAATAGAATGTGAGAGTATCGTACTCGAAATGCACCCCGCTTGAGAAGACCTGCAGCGCTCGCGACCCCTCCGTACGTTTTACTCAAAACGCTAACCCACCATCCCCCAAGGTTGTGTATCGGTTTGAGGTGATCTGAGGCGGTGATACCGAAGGTGATAGTTAGTGGATTCCGCGTAGAACCTAGATGATGTTTATAGACTCCATCTTGTTTCTCCTCGTAGAGGTCCTTGACCGTACGGTAGACTAGTGTCTCGGAGGTACCTTTTGGTGCATCAGGGAATGAGATAGCGTTCTTGATCTGCCAGGAGCTGTCCCCGCGTAGTGGAGTCAGGACGAGAAAGCCAACGACTTTACCATCCTGTCGAGCAACCCAATAACGCCGATGTTTTGAGTCGAGGCAAGGTTTCAACGTAGTCTGCTGAACGTGTCATTCTGACGATTCGAATGAGAGTAGAGTATAAGGGACCTACTGAGGCAATCTGGACTCCTTCCCTGCCCTCCCTCCACCGCTGGATCCCGTCCCTGACCACTTTCTGATCTTCTTCAGACCAGGTATTGACCCCAGCGTGGAATTCTTCTACACAGACTCCAGACTTCTCTGCCCAGCGGAGATTCTTCTTGAGGTCCTTGACTACGCGAGCGCCTTCACGCCCTCTATTCTCGGAACTTGTCAGTTCGAGTAGGCGGTTGGGGTTAATTATATCTTCATGTATACACGACACAACACTCCAGCTAAATTCGTTGCTTGCTAAAATCTCCTCAAGGTTATGGTCGACGCACGCCCATACTAGCTGAAGATTCATGGTCGTGACATAATCAACGAACGCCCGCGCGGTTGGTTTAAGCACTTCAGGAGAGGAAACTAAGGGGTTTCCCCATGCAAACACATATGAATCTAAGGGCGGGGTGTCAAAAAATATTTTTGCGTAATCATGAAAAGGAACTCACCCTTCTGCATATAACCTTGTACAGGCTTAAACTTCGATTGGGGTATATCTTCCGTGGGTCTCCAAATCTTGTATTGCTCACTTTCGAGCCAGGCCGTCGCGCTCGATGAACCATACTCGGCGATAAGATCAGCGATTGATAACTTGTCGAGGGTGTCAGGGTTGATGCTGTTGGACATGATAAGCAGAAGGGATGTCAGTATTTCAACTTGAAGCGAAAGATGGTCGAGTTTTATGGGAGCAAGCGACATCTATTGGTAATATTCTGTGTGCGATTGCATGGTGATTACACGACCCCATATCACGTCCTGCGTGTCGCGGAGGGTGGGTTGGGGGTGGGGGGGCTACAAATCTAAACGCCAAGACGAATGTTGCAAGAGTTGTGAGGATGAAGAGGCCCTGATTACTGATCGTTCCTGGCCTGGCCGCAGCACAGACCATTTTGAGCAGCCAAGCTATAATATTCTCCAATGATCCACTGGTCTTGCGCGTTGAGGCTGTATTTGATGACTTTTTGAAACGAGAGCGCTGGTTTGTGATAACCAGATGACACTATTCTGATGACGTTGTTCTGTGCAGGTCAGCGCGGGGACGTTAGTGCCGATGTCAACAAGGCCAAATATCGTCAAGTCGAGTCGAGTCGCCGAGAATTTTTGACAAGCTGAAGACCGGAGGACATTATAAGCAGACAGGCGGCAGGTACATAACCTAGTAGGCGTATTGCAATATTACAATCAAACATATAGTGTACAACGGACCGTGATCTCCCATGTAAAATGAAACCACACTGATGAAGTATGATAAAGTCTAGAGAGCGGTTCCACGCTCGAAGCTTGCACGAATCTCGGCAGTATACTTGTCGTAGTATCGGGAAATCTATGGAGATATTGGGTCAGCGACCAGGGGTACTATACTTGGGAGCATGAGTCTTACCTTCTTGTTGAACACCCGGTTCTGTTCGTTGATATAGGTAATGTCGCCCTCGGCTTCGTTGAGACGTCTCCGTGAAAATTTGCCACGCTTGTCGATACTAGAAAGATATAAGATTGAGAGAAAGAGTAGTTCCACAAGACATACTCATTATTAATTTTGCCGACTACACGGTCAATGGCTTCTTCACTTGGCTTGTTGTCACCATATATAAGTGTTGAAGCATCGCGATACAGGCTATCATGTGCGAGCTGTCGCTCGGCCGAGCCCACTGCCTATGGACATTCGTTAGAGTCTGGCAAGGATTGTGAGGTCACCCAGCGTACCTGGAGTGCGGACGAGCTACTGGAGGCATCGAACGTCGTCAAAGCCCCACCTGTGGCTAGAGCTTTTTGCCGGTTGTAGGCTTCAAGGTCAGGTCCGAGGGCATCCAGATCTTTCTTATATTTCCGACGTGCGGCGTGGGCATCATCTGGGAGCATATTCAATATTCAAAAGTAGTTGCTGTACAACTGGCACTCACCGTGGAATTCGAAATCTGCTCTGCGCTTCTTCCGGGCTAGCTTTTTCTCCCAGTTGTCGTTATCCTCAATCGTGTATTCCCAGTTCTTCTGGCGTTCGACATCCTCTCCGCGTTCTTCTGCATCAGCCTTCAACCGCAGTGTCTCTGCGAGTTTCCGTTGCCGTTCTAATCTCGCAAACTCTCTTGCATTTAGCTTGGCCTTTGCACTGTCCTCAATCAAGGATTCCCGGTTTGCTCTTGCTGAAGCAGCCTATATGAAACGAAAGAAATCACTTCCAATGAGCAGGTTTCGTCTTGTTTGCTTTCTCGCACACAAACTGAATAAAAAGACATACAAATTTCTTTCGTAGCTGCGCCAACTTGGCTTCCCGCTCCTGCATAGTTATTTTCTTGCCCTCGCCTTCTTCCTCCATTTCGTCTGATTCGGGTGTGCTCTCGACAGCTGGTTCCGCCATTGTTTGTTCGGCGTCGTTGATATTCTCTGTCGCCCGTTCTTGAGTTGCTGACATGATGAACTTCAGAAAAGAGCAGGGATTGAAGGTGAAGGTGTAGTGGAGTTGTTTATTGGCGTAGGCTGACTGTTGGACGAACGGCAGTGAAGAAATTTCCCACGATTAATTTCGTTATTGGTTCTGAAGACGAACAAAGTGACAGAAACAGGATTCTTTCAGCGCTCAAGATTTCGGTGCGGTTCTCAGATCACAGCGCCCAGCACACACAGCAGTAATTCTTATGTAGATAAATTTATATATTTCATATTACACTGGACAAAAACCATTGAAACGAGAGGGATAGATAGACTGTCGATGTACCGAGAACCAGGCCCACCGTTGATGTGAAAAGTACTGCGAAAAGAATATCAGCATTGCGTTCATTCCAAAGATTGAAAGCATAAACAGAAGGGTCAGGATTGCAGAAGTATGGGTCAGCAAAGGGATCGCTCCCTAAGACTGTTGAGCTTGATATGTGATTCTTGAATCATCATACGAGGGGAAAAGGCATTTTCCAGACAAGAGGATAAGAAACTCACAAAAACTTGGGCTCAGTTGCACTCTAGGAAGCGTTGAATAAAGGAGTCAGGTAGAGGAGAATTTCAGGATGAGATGGAGAAGATTTTTCAGATTTTCTGGTCCATCATTGATTTTGATCTCCGCTCGAAACTCTCGCAACAGCGGCTCGGCTCGCTCCGTGCAGTGATGGCGTCAGATGTGAACGAATGCTGATCGACTCAGTGCTGTGTTCAACACCCAACAGATACCACACAGCACCTGTACCGTGGACCCATAGTGTTATGTCCACACCCACCCTTACAAACCCAGTTACACCCACTAAACCAAAGCCAAAGAAATCCAGAGATAAAGACAGAGACAGGGACCGCAAGGAGAAGACACTGTTGCCAGGCGAACGCCTCAAGATTGTCGTCCGGAGACTACCGCCTAACCTCCCTGAGGATATCTTCTGGCAAAGTGTCTCAAATTGGGTCACAGATGAAACTATTACCTGGAAGATCTACTTCCCTGGGAAGCCGAGGAAACGGTACGACGTTATGCCCATATCTTGAGGAAAGACGCCTGATTCGGACAGAGTGAACAAAGAAAACATTCCATCACGCGCATATATCGTATTCAAGACTCCGGAACAATTATCAATATTCGGTCGCGAATACGACGGGCACAAGTTTGTGGACAAAGCAGGTTCGAGGCACAGCGCATATACGCGTCTCAACCCTGACTCCCAATCACAGGAAATGAATCTTATGCCATCGTTGAATATGCTCCGTACCAGAAGATTCCAGGGGAGAAGAAGAAACCTGATTCTCGCCATGCGACAATAGAGAAAGGTTGGATTATTGAATTCGATAAGGACTTCTCTCAACCTGATCTGCGCAGACGAAGACTACATCTCGTTTATTGAATCGCTCAAGGCGCCTCCGAACGTGGAGTCAGTTTCGATTGAGACACTCAGTACGTTGTTATACACTACCACCAATAATCAGGACCCTAACCATGCCATAGTTGCATCCGCGCGACCTGCCTCCCCACCCAAGACAACACCTCTCCTCGAAGCGCTTAAAGCCGAGAAACAAGCCCAGAAGGACAAGGAAGCCATCATCCAAAACCACCCTCACTACAAGTTGAACCCACCTGCGCCCGGCGCTTTCAGGAAAGAAGAAAAGAGGAAAGCAGCCCGTGCTGAAGCGTCTGGCCCCCCAGCGGGCAAGAAGGGCAAGAAAGCAGCGGCAGCCCCACCTCCCCCTCCCAAGCAGATCCAGATCCAAACCAAACCCAGCACGAGCGGCGGATCGGCTCACAATGTCAACATAGCGACACCGACACCTGCCAAACCCCAACCTTCGCCATCCCGTGCAGGACGTGCCGCTAAACACGCTGCAAAAGTTGTCAAAGAGGCAAATGCAGCCGCAGCATCCGCAAATGCAACTACAACTCAGGCTCCTGTCTCGAAGGATGTTCGAGCACCATCTACCCACCGTGCACCTGATGCTACGCCAACTGTCCCTCTCCAAGTTCAGGATATCACGACTACTGCCACTGTTCCCCCTGTTCAACCAAAGCGTGCGAGGCCAGTTCTCGGGCTGGGCTCGAGACACTTCGAAGCGGCGTTGAGCGGTGCTGGAATGACAGGTGAACGGAAGCGCAGAGAGAAAGGCAAAGAAACACTTTCCACCCCAGCCGCCCCAGCCGCCGTACCTCAGGATGGCAACGTACAGGAAAGGCCTCCCCCATCGACATCGCCCAAGCGGCCACGCCACCGTAAAGAGGGACATGCTGGGGTCGTTAGCGGTGGACCGGATGTTAATGGCGCAGGAGTGATTGCAGTTTCTCTTCCGGCTCAGGTTGATGGTGGGGGCGCTCCTCCTCATATTAACGGAGGTCGCGGTGGTAGACGCGGTGGAAGAGGTGGTCCAGGAAGAGGACGAGGACCACCAAGAGTTGGTTGATGAACTAAGCGACACGACCTGTTACACAAGGTATGTCCGACCATGGTTAACTGGTTGGTCCGCTCAGTCTGAATTGTTGAATGTTCTTAGCAGGTTGATCTTATTCATGCTGATCCGTATCCGTTATGGATGGAAGCCCGTTTTCGCCACGGTGCCCTTACTTCAATGTGGGACACCGTGCTGCTTTCAGGCGACCGGTCCAAAACATTACGGAAGCGGCTCTACGCGAAGTTTATGCCGATGCCTCTGGTGGCGAAGTAGCTCTCTATGACGGAAATATTGGGAGTAGTTGGTGATTTTGGTCTTGCAAAGGAACAATGCCCACGCGTCTTGGCTTTTGCTATCGTATGTACCTCCGACACGTTATCCTGACTCTGAGAATGAAATTTCTTCCACTAATCATGATTACCGGGTTTCGTAAGGCTTGGTAAAAGAGAAATCCTCCAACACGGAAGTACTCTCGGAGCATTGGGTCCGCCGAATTATCGGTAATAACACGATGAAATCGCGCAGCGATATCTCTCGCTACCAATCCTCACTTAGTTCACCCGTCCCACTATAGACATACCCGATGTACCGTCGTGGCTGAAGGCTCGACAGTGCCTTCTTAAGAATCAGGCTCTCCTCCGAGTACCGCTTGAATCTGCTCCAGGCAGACGCTCGACGCCGATTTAAGTCCTATGTGCAATCAGGGGTAAGGCTAGGCTGCGCATAAAATGCGCTGCCCACGCAACCGTGGATTCGGTCTTTTCCTCTTCATTTGCACGTATTGGTAACTAAGTGAAGACTTCTACTATGGCTTTTTTTGTTTGCTGATTTGGGTTATTTTGAAACACAGTTGTTCACTCTTGCTATCTATCTTGGAGGATGAAACTAGTACCGTCACCCATATTGTCCCAGGACGGGCTTTTACTACACCGAAGTCTGAGCGGCGCCTAAGTATTCGCCAGCAATTTTGACCGCTACGACCACCAGCCCGGTTAGGTCAAGGCCGCCGAAGGGAACCCTGCGAGTACAATTGCCATGCAAGCATAAACCATTCGACTATCTGACCCGAGGCTGATAGCTATCTGCTTTATAGACAATCGCAGATCTACACTAACCCGTTACACCACTGCAATTATACTTTTGTTAGCCTATACATCGCGTCGGAATTCTCTTTCGCAGGCACAGACCCAATAATGAATTATTATTTTTAACAGCACTCAAAGGAGTTCATAAGGTCGAGTCACTATATCACTATATCTGTGGCAAGGCGGTCCGCGTCCATACGAGTAGCTCGAGCGCCTGCCCACAAATCTGGGAAACTCAGCCTTTCTGGGGAAACATTGAGATGTTAATAATCAATTTGAGATTATCGTCACCATACTTATGTTGGCCGGATCCTGAACAAAACGGCTGGAAACAACGCCCGACGTCACGCACGCGGGGCTGCCGAGGTACCCTCAATGATCTCTTGTCCAGCCGTCACCTCTCGAATCGGCCTCAGGATTCTGTTTTGTGTAGTAGACTTGTGTCTACTGCTTGCGATGTAAACAGTATTATACGACAAGTTTGCCACCATCGGGCGGTACTCCGTCACCCCCTTAATGGCTTAATGGGCAAATAACTTATCTTGCTGCGAGGTCCGGACTTTAATAATAACCAGCGCCACATAAGTCCATGTTGATGATGCTCCAGACAGGAGCTATTTATAACTAGGAAGGTATATAGCCGATTCGAGGTATCTTTCTGGAGACCTCCCCCCGTTGCGCGAAAGCTGTCTTCCGACATGAGCGACTATGTCATAGAAGGGCTCAAAGTACTTCAAGAATCCAAGGCAAGCCTCTCCATTCACCGAGAGTTTGACTCAACGTGACGAATAATATCCCAGTATGTGGATGGTACGCAGGCCTCAACCAACCGTTTGTGTGCCTACCACTGACATCATAACCAATGTGCTGCAGCTGCCGTAGTGGGATTATTCGTGTGTGAAGAGAACTCGCCATTTACCTTTTGTCGCCTCACAATACTCCTCTCAGGTTTACGACTACTTCCTCACCCTGAATGATGAAATAAACCTGGTCTGGTATTCAAGATGGAGTATACTCAAGGTGGCGTTTCTGGTTAATCGGTATCTCGTGATACCAGAGATTATCATGCAAGAGTTCTGTGAGGGTTTGGCTTGGTCTTGTACGAGCCTCTGGCTTACTCGAGCAATAGTGTTGGGAAACTTCAATTGGCATAGATCTGAAGTGCATTGCAGGGCTTTGGAGGAGGTGGTGGTTGGTGAGTCCTCTTGTTGTTGTCTCCCGTTCGCCTGCCTCAATGAATTATATTCTAGCTTTGATGATTATCGGCACGCACCTCTCGGAAGGTATGTTTTGAGACTAATAGTTAAATAACTATCTATCTCATTGCCTCCTAGCAATCCTTTGCCTCCGGTTCTGGCTCATGTGGGGCAACGACAAAAGGTTGATTGTTGTAACGTTGGCCATGTTCGCAGGAACAGGAACGTATTTTCTCTATTTTGGTGAGAGCAGGATACTGGAGGGAAAATGTAAGGTTGCTTAGACATCATATGGCCTAAATACTGACGACCCTCATTATAGTCCTGGACTCGCCAATCCCAGGTTGTACCCTTATTCAAGCGAAGCAAGATGTATATGTCGACCTGATTGTTGAGTTTATCTATGACTTTGGTCCGTGTCTTTGTCTCTGTCAACGCTCTGTCAAATGGTGACAAAGATGAAATACAGTGATGCTTTCGCTCACGCTGATACCAGCAATCCGACTGTGTGAGTATTTTAGGTTTCAATTACACAGTTCTTCATTCATCTGATTTGACTTGGGTTACCCGGCGAAGTCAGATCACAATTCTATTTTATTCACGGATCACTTATCAAACGAGTGTATCGTGAAGGTGAGGGTGAATATCGCCACCCCCCTGAAATGTCCTAACCTTCGGGGTTGCAGGCCTGCAGTATTACGTTTTCACAGTTAGTGAGTTACCGGTTTTTCTTGCAACGGTATCTTGTCGGGGTACTGATGTTGGTGCGCAAACGAGTCTGGTCTGCCGGGATCCTATTCTTGTCTATCCGATCAGTAAGCCTTCCCCTGAAGGTTTCTAGAAAATCAACACTGATTTTTTGCAGTCGGAGAACGCCCTTACGATAGCACCGTCAGTTGTACCCCGTTGTTCTTTTGTGCGTCCAAGTCTGACCTCTTGTTCTTGTGTTTCCAGTTTAACTCGTATCACTCGATCCATCTTGGCAACTCGTATGGTACTACACATACGTCAGATGTGTCGGGCGGGAGAATACATGACATGGGTACCTTCGGTGGCTTCTCATCGGAATACATTACTGTAATCTTGCTCGTGCATGGATACG
The DNA here is from genome assembly GCA_015584085.1 of Macrolepiota fuliginosa MF-IS2. NCBI lineage: Eukaryota > Fungi > Basidiomycota > Agaricomycetes > Agaricales > Agaricaceae > Macrolepiota > Macrolepiota fuliginosa. Next base: position 13,921 of record MU151173.1, on the reverse strand, counting down.
GTGATTTCACTGGATCCCGATTTCAGGCTTTCCTTACTTATTGGACTATTTATTTTCTGTACATCTAGGGATGCCTTCGTTGTTGTTTGCGCCCACCGTGATATATATCACTCACCTCGACGAGCGATGGCTATGCAAAAGAATAATAGCACACAGTAAGTGTGTTGCACGGTCAACAGCCCGAATGCATTTCCGGACGAATCCCAAATAATCAAGCTCACGCAATACACGGACAAACCAAGCCGGTCCACCCACCTCTGCGTTCTTGGTCCTCGGCCTCTACTGTGACTTTCGTCCCCCGCCTCCTTCCCCTTTTAGTGGACAATCTAGTTCGGCCTTTTCCCCCGTTCCCGTTGTCCCTTATGGGAAAGAGTGCAATGCGTTGTAGGGGTACCTACTCCGGCTGGCGTGGGAAACAGCGAAATTGGTATATTTAATCGTACACGCTGTATTTACATTCCTTAGTTTACTACCGTCACAATGTAGTCGACTCCGCCATTAATTTGGTGTATTCGAGGCGAGAGACCAAAGCGATTGACGGATGCGATCGCGCTCGCACACCGTGCAACCAGGCGGCAGCACTTCAGCGTATCCATTCCTTATGTTGGATATCCAAAACGACTCGTACCAGTTGTAGATATTGTCAGCTGCCCGCTGTTGAGGTATCTCCAGAAAATGATTTAGGGCTCTGGGAGGTTGCATGGCTGTTGTGATCGGGAGTCGGGATTGCAAAAGTGGGTTGGACTCACCGTGTCTTAGCCCTTAGCAGTAGGTTTGCTTGCAGGGGTATAGAAATGCAGAAATCATCAAATCCACCTCTGTTACATTACGGATCAACTATTTTCTGTTTGCCGGCGCTTACGCTATCATACACTTCGACCTTGACACCAATTCGACATCAATTCCCCCCACCCAGATATCCCGACTCACGACGCGAAGGGCGATTTACCGCCCCGCCGGCATCCCCCAAAAAAGAGGTAGCCCGGGAAGAGGACGAGGAGGACCACCGAGAGTTGGTTAACGAGTTAAGCGACGCGACCTGTTGTACAAGGTGTGCTTGGCTATGGTTGACTGGATCGTTTCAGATTTGTTGGATTGATCCCAGCAGATTAATCTGTTTCCATTGCGCGGCCTTTACCTGTTCTGTGTGGACATCATGCTGTTCTCAGGCGACCAGTCTGATGCATCACGACTCTACACAAAGTTTATGCTGATGGGAAGTACCTCGCCAGGATGGAAGAATTGGGAGCACTTGGTAATCTTGATCTGGCAAAGAAACAATGTCCGTGTGTTTTGGTTCTTGGTGTCGCGTGTACCTCCTGCATGCTATCCCGACTCTAAGAATGAAATTTATTGTACTGATCATGGTCCCTGGCTTCGGTGAGGCTTGCTATTAGAGAAATTCCTCTCAACGCGGAAGTACTTTCGGAATGTTGAGACATCAGTTTATCAACAACGCGGCGATGTAACGTCGAGGTGGAGAGGGTAGGACTCGAGGGTTCGATGGGCCATCTGAATATGCCGCCCAGTACCTCTTGATTGTTATGAATCCGCTTCGAGCAGATCATTGACCGATTTAAGTCCCACACGAAACCAGGGGGCAGAGGGATGCGCCACTTTCACAGCCGTAGGCACAGCCTTTCCCCGTTCGTGCACATACACAAGAGATGGGGGTAGAGGCATCGCAAAGGTGAACATTAATATGATTGCTATAGCTTTCTTACTGACTTGAATTATTTCGGTCGTAGTTGTTCACTCTCTCTGTCTGTCTTGGAGGGTGAAACTGGTATCACCTGTTCTCCAGCAGTTGCTGTGGCCGTCAAATTGATAGGGCCATGGCTGTTGAAGGGACGCACACAAGCACGATCATCGTGTAAGTCGAGGACTGATTTAATTATCTGACCCAGGCTGATATCTTTTTCTATTAATTACAATACAGCGATAACTTTCGTTGGCATATGCATCAAATCAGGCTTTCATTACATCAAGTCAGGATTCTATTCGTTTCTATCTCCCTTTCTCAGACACGGACCTCATGGTGAATTGTTAATAACAGCGCCCGAGGGAATTCATAAGATTGGAGGCCATTGCATTTGTAGTACGCCTGCCCACAGACCTATCAAACTCAGTCTTCTGGGGCGAAGCCAAGATGTTAATATCACAGAGTGATCAATTTAAGCGCCTGTACGTTGGCCGAACCTCAAACAGAGGAGAAAGGTCGGAAACAATGCCCGGAGTCGCACCTAACAATAGCTTGTCATTCAGGACACCCTTGTAATCATTCGCCTTGCACCGCCTCTTGAATTGAGCTCTGGTGTGCTGTTCCTTTCCGTGGACCTTGACCTGTTGCTGTCGATGCGTCTAGTATTCCAATACAGGTAATTCGGTGAGTAATTCTTCACCATCATTGTTATAGTAATCTGTCATCATGATTCTGATGGGGCAAATGGCCATCGAAGGTTCTATCGAACTATAAGGCCCTACAAAGTTTTAATAGCCGGCACCGCAGCCCAGTCCCTGATGCCCCGGAATAGACCTATTTATACGTAGGGAATGGGTATAACTAGCTCGAGAAACCCCTTTCCCTTGTTGCATCCCAAAAGCCAGCCTCGGGATGAGTGATCAAATCATAGAAGGGCTCAAAGAACTCCAGGATTCCAAGGCGAGTCCCTTCATCGCCCAACGGTTCGACTTAGTCTAATGATTGATATACCAGTTTGTGGATGGTACGCAGAGCCCGAATCAACCGTCTGTGCACTCACAACTGATAATACAACCGCCGCACTATAGCTGCTGTAGTGGCAATATTCGTGAATAAGAAAAGCTCGTAGCCCAACCCTAGTCATCTCACAATATCTCTTAGGTATACGACTACTTCCTCGCCCTGAATGACGAAATAAACCTGGTCTGGTTTTCAAGATGGAGTATACTAAAGGTGGCGTTTCTGGTTAACCGATATCTCGTGATACCAGAGATTGTCGTACAAGAATTCTGTGCGGGTTTAAGTTGATCTTATGTGAACATGACTTACTCGAGTAATCAGTGTTGGGAAACTTCGATTGGCGTGGACCCGAGGTGAACTGCAGAGCTTTGGAGGTGGCAGTGGTTTGTAAATCTTCCCCTTCCTCTTCTCCCTTTGTGTGTCTCATCGCACCGTATCCTAGCATTGATGATCACCGGCGTGCAACTCTCGGAAGGTACGATTTGAGATTTGTTAAAGTTGAACAGATATCCATCTCATTTCCTCCAGCGATTCTTTGCCTCCGATTCTGGCTTATTTGGAACAATGACAAAAGGTTGATTGCTGTGACGTTGATCATGTTCGCAGGAACAGGGATATATTTCCTCTGCTTCGGTGAGGGTAGAATACTGGAAGGACAACGTAAGATTTATTTTACATTATATAGCCAGAATATTGACGGTCATTATTATAGTCATGGACCTGCCCATGCCGGGTTGTGCCCTTATTCAAGCCAAGCAAAGTGTGTATGTCGACGTGATCGTTGAGTTTATCTATGACACTGGTCTGTGTCTCCATCTCTGTCAATGTTCTGTCAAATAGTGATGAGGGCGAAATTCAGTGATGCTTACGCTCACACTGATACCAGCAATCCGGTTGTGTAAGTAATTTTGACATTGATCACAGAGCGTTCTGTTCCCGATTTAACTTGGGCTGTCCGACAAAGTCAGATCGCAGTTCTACTTTCTTCGTGGATCCCTTATCAAACAAGTGTATCATGAAGGTAATAATAGATACCTTCGTCCTACCGGAACGCCCTAACCCTGTTGCAGGCTTGCAGTACTACAATTTCACAGTTAGTGAGTTTTCAATTTCCCAACGGCATCTCATCAGGACATTAATACAACTTTATAAACAAATCTGGTCTGCTGGGATCCTGTCCTTATCCGTCCAAGCAGTAGGCAATTTTCTAAAAATCTGCTGAAGGATCAATGTTAATTTTTATTACAGCCCGGGAACGCCCTTATGTTAGCACCGTCAGTACTTTCGTTCCAATCCTTGGCTTTTTCTTCATGCATCAAAACTCTGACCTCTTACACTTGCATTTTCAGCTTGACTCGTATCACTCGATCCATCCTAGCAACCCGTATGGTACTGCATATACGGCGGAAGTATCAGGCAGGTAGATATATGACATGGGTACCTTCAACATCTTCCCATCAGAATACGTTACTATAGTCTTGTTTGTACGTGGACGCGCGGATTACTCTCTTTGCTGACCTATTTGTTTCTCTTGTATTTTTTCGGGATCGTCTTGTCCTTATTATCACCTATACTCATGTGGTATTTATTCATGTAGCACTCCCCTCACCCTCGGTAGGCGATGGTTTTATAAAATAATGCTAACATGGGGAGAGTAGGTGTATAGTGTAGTAAACAGTCAAAGTTCTAGTAAGGCCCTTTTGTAATTTAAAAGTGATAGCCAGGTGAGTGATTTTCAAAAACACAAATCGTCCCAGTTTTGTACTGTGGGGACATTGTATTGAGCAAGAGTCGAGGTGGGGGTAAGGAACATGCACAATACATCGAGTGGAACGAGGCCTACTATTTTTGATGAGCTGAGGTGGACTCAGAACGAGAAGACTAAAATAGAATATTTGAAGGAACTTGGTTTTAATCCCCGGAAATAGGAATCATACCCGCCGTCCGCCTCGGCTCTACAATGGCTGCTACAGGAATGTTAGAACAAACAGATAGCGAAACTGAAATCCCTTTGACACCCATTTTGGATAATCTATTGTGACTTTTTATTATGAGATTGGACTAATTAAATGTCACCGACAACCTGTTCAGGGCGTGACGCCAGGCAAGACTTACCCAGTTAGGCGCGTAGGCAGTGCACACGGTCCCACGCACAGCTGATGATGCAGAAAGAGCTGCACTCCATCCACGAATCCTCATTGACCATCGATCATTTGGTAACTCTTTACCACCCGGTTGCTGTCTAATCCAAAACTCGAAGATCTAAAGTGTCATGGCAGACTGGAAGAGCAAGTCCGACACTGGACCAGGTGTGTTTTACTGTTGTGATTGACTGTAACGATCTGGGCTTAGGGGACTTCAATTCTTCCCTAGTGCCTCTGAGGATTCGTTTTGCCCGCTTTGTTAATGATAATTCGTTCCTCTGGGCCCGGACACCCTTTAGGCTGCTTCAGGGCTTGACTAAACCCCTTAAAGTGCAGGTGGAGGTTACAAACAAAGTACATCAACTTGCAAGGTCTATTCTCGACGTCAAACAGATGTACAAGGCATTTCTTGATTCAAAAGGAGAGAAGGCTCAGATGGCCCTCGATACCATGCAGAAGGTGAAGCAGACTATCAGCTCTGTGGCCGGGTTCTAACTTGACCTGGTTGGACAGATGCTAGATGTTATGAAACTCCTCACCCGATACACATGACAATTATAAATAGCCTAACACATGTTTCTCTGACTTGTCTCGTACTCTCTGACTTGTCTCATGTAGCTGCACTACTTCTCATACTTGTTTCGACCTCTTTCTCTTACTTGTCTCAACACCATTCCTCTACCGCATAGACAATTAGCCAATAGGTATATAACACTAGGCATAGTACTACAAAATCTCTAGTTTACTATTGTTGTTCCCCACTCCAGAATAACAGCTCAATCTCTACTCGCTTTGTCTTGAACTCACTCTCATCTTCTCTTAAAGCTCATTCTTCTGAAGTCATGTGTATCCTAGTCTCACTGAGAACCACTCGGCTCAAGTCTGTATAGACGGCCTTGTGTGCAACTTGTGCAGCCACTGTGGATCAATGGTCACAACTGTGATCATAACAAAATAGTAAACTCTACCCCATAAGGCTATGCTGGGCCTTTATTCCAGAGGATGTTTTCATCATTCCATGCATTCAACCAGGACTTGGTCTCCCCTATCGTTGCAAGAAAGGCGCTGGCATGGCCACCCCCTCTACTCCTCACGGTGCTAAACCTGCACCGTGTGACCATACCCTTCATCCCACCTGTCGGGATGCTCCTCCCCCTCTCTCCAACAACTTTTCCCTCCCTCCCATTGATGAAGAAGATGTGGAGGACGACAACGATGATGACATGCAGCCATTTGGCCTCAAACTGGACGACAACTATGCTTTCCATGAGTAGATGATGGCTTGCGGTTTTGTACTTGTATCCTTGGCTTTGTTTCTTTTCGTTTTGTTTGTCTCGTCTCAGGTTTATCACCTCTTTCAACACTGCCTTAGCACGTCTCCTCTCTATTCCATCTATGGCTCTTAGCTGTAGTTCTAGTTTTGTTGTTACCTAGTTGGGACTGCTTCTGCGCACCCCTTTGCTGTACGTAGTGTACATGGCAATAGATGATGATTTAAAAATAAAAATAAAAAAATCAGACAATTATCCCTGAGTTCATCAAATTCTTCAATGAACAGGTTGTCTCCACCCCCATACCTAATGTCTCCTGAAACCCCTTTGCTCCAGATGGGGCCCACTATCCCAAATCATATGCGGTCCCAACCCAGGCTGACCGTCCAAACTCATTCACCAAACAACACATTCAATTATCCCTACCTGACTGCCCCTGCACCAATGAACATCCTAAACTACCAATTCCTACACCTAACACCGTCCCCATTCACTCCAGCTACAATCAACCCATTCCCCCTACACAACCCACTGTTCCCATGCCCCCAAAACCTGTTGCACCCCCAACTAATCACAATCCACCCACCTTCACCAACCCTCCCACCTTCACCAAGGTCCTCACTGCACCAGCAACTGTCATACCAACAAAGGAGGCACCTGTACAACCCAAATCTGCCCCAAAACCTGAGACTAAGGAGACTGACTCCTCACCCAAATGGAAACTATGTTTCTACTGCAAGGACGACTGGCATCAGAAGATCTGATGCCCTAAATACAAATGCAAATATTGCAGAGAACTCCAACCAAATCATTACACCCCCAATGTGAGAAATTCCAATGTCCCTACTGTAGGAAATTACGACTGCTACACAATCCAGATCAATGCCCCAAATACAAACCTAATCGCTCAACTCAAAGGAAGACATACAGATGACTTGATGATCATCGACACAATGACAACCGATGACGGAACAGCCTCGTCCATATCGATGACACTGAATATTATGACAACGACCCAATCAACTATTCACATTACAAGGGGGCCTACGGATTCTAGGGCCTAGAATCTTACACGGGGGGTAATGTTATGAAACTCCTCACCCGATACACATGACAATTATAAATAGCCTAACACATGTTTCTCTGACTTGTCTCGTACTCTCTGACTTGTCTCATGTAGCTGCGCTACTTCTCATACTTGTTTCAACCTCTTTCTCTTGCTTGTCTCAACACCATTCCTCTACTGCATAGACAATTAGCCAATAGGTATATAACACTAGGCATAGTACTATGAAATCTCTAGTTTACTATTGTCGTTCCCCACTCCAGAATAACAGCTCAATCTCTACTCACTTTGTCTTGAACTCGCTCTCATCTTCTCTTAAAGCTCATTCTTCTGAAGTCACGTGTATCCTAGTCTCACTGAGAACCACTCAGCTCAAGTCTGTATAGATGGCCTTGTGCACAACTCGTGCAGCCACTGCGGATCAATGGTCACAACTGTGATCGTAACACTAGATAATGAGGACACTCCAGAGGACCTGAGGCTTCCGGTCCTGTACGCAGTGATGCGATTATGCAGAGCCTCTGGCACCTATCCCCAATGTTTGGCGTTATGGGGTGTTCGTTGTGATGAACGCCAACCTGTTACATCTGGGCGCTTTGGAGAAATATGGAGAGGATATTTTGAGGACCGCCCCGTTGCCCTCAAGGTTGCGAGGTTAACCCAGAAAGCAAAGATTGATCACTTTACCAAGGTCTATTTGCTACATTTATTCCTGAACATGAAACTGATGACGAGCCACAGAATTTCTCAAGAGAAGCTATCTTGTGGAGGAGCCTCACACACCCCAACCTCCAGCCTTTCTATGGTATTTACCGGCTCGGGGACCCCGACAACCGTGTGTGTCTGGTTTCACCCTGGGCAGAGAATGGCAATATAAATGAGTATTTGGAAGCAAACCCAGAGGCACCACGCTTCCCGCTGGTGAAGTCTCCAATCTCATTGCCATTTAACTACTTTTTCATAGTGACATCATAGGTCTTTGATATTCTCGCGGGCCTTGGTTATTTGCACCAACGGAAAGTTGTTCATGGGGATCTGAAATGCGCATGTGTAGTTCCACGCAATGTATCCGAGAATCTGCTAATACTAAGGACAGGCCAACATCCTCATGTCACCACTTGGCTCTGCATGCCTTGCTGATTTTGGGTTATCCTCGGTGGTGGACACTGAGATTTTACGGTGGACATCGCTGGAGACAATGACACAGACTGGCGGTACAATACGCTGGGAGGCACCTGAACTCATGGATGAGCTAGATGATGGGAGTGCGCCAAAGCCAACTTTATTAAGTGATGTCTATTCCATGGCATCTGTGATGTATGAGGTACCCAAGTCGCCATCATGACCTTGCCCTAACTGATTTAGTCGTGCGGCATGTTTGTTCATAACAGGTCTTAACCGGTCAGATCCCCTTTTACGAATTTCCTCGCGAAGCAACTGTATTATCAAAAATTATGAAGGGGATTACACCAACCAAGCCATCCATGGACTCTACCTTGGAGTTAACAGACGAAGTATGGGGGGTGATGCAAAGTTGCTGGAGCCTCGATCCGAATGAGCGACTAACAGTGGAACAAACTTCTGAAGTGCTCCAGCAGCTTCCGCGGCCAAGCTTAACAGAGGAACGCATTGCACAAAACCAAACCAAGCTCAAACATCCTAAAATAACTCCACTCACACCACAGGATTTTATAGCCGCAGTTCGTGGTCATGCGAATGTTGGCTTTTCCGAGGAAGAGGTCAAACTCCTTCAAGAGTACACGGTCGGTCCTTATTGGTCACTATCATTTTGAGAGTTGTCGACTTACTCCGTCAGTACCTTCAGCAAGGCCAATAGAGGTTGTCCACGAATCACTCCCTTTCCTGTGACACTAACAGATGTCGGAGCGCCCGGAGACCGCCTCCGGCCATACTCGCCCTGTAAACCCTCCACCTCTCTGTTGTATAGTAAAAACACACTCCAACTGTATTTATGTAGATTGGTGAAGAAACGCAAACGTAGTTGCTGATGAAAAGAAAAGAAAGTGAGAGTCTGCTGCATCCGTCAGCGGATTTGGCTACAAGATTCGGAGTCCGTCGACGGGAGAGAAAAAAGAGATGATGAGACGAGGTAGGGAGAGGGGAGAGGGAGCCGTTCCGGAACTTAGGTAGAAAACCTTTAACACAAGAGCGGGGAGCCCATCGATTGAAGAAAAACCACAGACACAAGAGTCATAAATACTATGAAATAAGACTGAAATTATAGCTATGATCGTTCATTCGTAAATACAAAGACAACGATGAGAGAGATAGAGAAATCGGAACGAAGACTCAATTAAAGAAATCAAAGTGAAAGGAGATAGAAAACGAGTCACGGGCAACTGTATGTGTAGCACACGAAACGAGGGGTGATACGGATCACAAAATGAAGTACAGTAGAAATTTTACAAGGAACGAATAGAAGGAAGAAAAATACCGGTCGGCCGAAGTAACTGCTAAGATGCGAATGCGTTGCGTAACGGAAGAGGAATATGGGTGCTCCGAATCTAAGGAGAGATGCTGGTCGGCACCCCGTTCACCGGTGGCTGGCCTGCCGTCTCTACATTGGTTTTGAGTCTTCCCAAAGTTCATATACAGGTTCTTCGGATTTGCTGCATTTTCGTTGATGCCAAGGGGTTATCATCCAAACAATTCATTTCCCCTACCCTACCGGTCATGTTCTGGGAAAGTCCTATAACAAAGCGAGATGTTGCTGTTTTGGATAAGGTGCCTGTACGGGGAGATTTTTTTAGATTTTTTTTAGTGTAGGGCAGCGTGACGGCTGTTGTTTGAATGTCGGGTATACAAGTGGATGAGAGGGAGCAGAGATGTTGCAAGAGAACGGCGCTGGGTTGAGTGAGGGTGAGGGTGCAGCGGCTATCACGAACAGGACACAAGAGTTGACGTCGAATATTAAACTGAGGGAAAGCAGGGCAGAGGCCTGCAGAGGCGGGATAAAAAATAAACCAAGTTCATTATCCTTGAGATTAGTAAGGCGTCTCCAAATGTCGAAATTTCCGAAGAAACAGCGAGGGTCAGACGCACGCTCAGCGCTGATGTTAAGTATATATGCAAATAATGATTCTCGTCCGGCGGCCAGTGACGTGCCAAAGGTAAATAAATAATAAATGTGTAAACTCTAGCCGTGGAGGATGGGCCTGAATGGATTGGGCTAAGTGGTGCCCAAATCCCTAGGTGGTGAAGTCGAGGGGGAACGCAGCGGGTCACCCCCAAGGCGCGTCCTCGATCAATCACCTGGGCTGGAGCTCAATATAAAAAGGGTGGGAGGGTTGGGTTGTAGTAAAGCGAGAGTTGAGGCGACGGCTCAGGCCCGGAGCATGGGGGTCGAGACAGGAGACCTCGACAAAGAAGGAAGGCTTAATTTTCGGCCAAGTAATAACATTGTCTGGTCACGTGGCTCTTGTCCTCGATTCGTCATACACCTGTGGCCATGGTCGCCAAACCTGTTGCTCTTTGTCCACTTAGCATGCCAGCTATTGTTAGTGCTCCTAGGTCCAGCCTTGAAGAAGCTGTCGGCCCTTGGGTGGTCTCTTCATCTGTGCAGCTGTGAGCTTGGATGATAATCTGGTGAATCGTCCGATATGAAGTCTATCTTCACAGAAAACACGCTAGCCAATTCCGGAGGCAGGACGGTGGGAAGGAGGGGATGCTTTGGGGAAGAGGAGGCCGGGAAATCCAGAAATTATAGGAAGCAAGCGACAATTTGACTTACCAGGAGTGTAAGTAACGTCACGTTGATACATCCACATGCACCTGAGCCCGGGCAGGTTTTGCTCTCTAATTGATGGTGCCCAATTCTCTATCTTCGCCTTTCCTATCTTCTCCTGATAGCGCAGACGAGCTCCGCAGCCGCGGTGGTTCGGCGGCGAGCTCTATGCTCACCTCCATTCACGCAACCTAACGACCAGTCACCGTAGTATCGGTAGTCCCGGATATCTGTCAAGTGAATTTATAACTGCGTTGTCATTAATTTATTTGTAGACACTGCTGTGTATTAAGCACATAACTATATTGGATTATCAGCCTCCAGAATATTGTGGCTTACTTCATTCCCTCACCAAAAGATTCATAACGTGCCAGCATCTAACACGCAAGCCCCTCACGATGATATATAGGATTATTAGCTTGAAAATCATTCTTCCATCCACCCACCCCTCTCAATAGATACAGACCTGCCATCAACTGCGCCTAAGGCGGAGCCATCGACGTGGGATCACAGCCCTAACAACAGCCCGTCATTTACACGTTCTTAATCGTTTCTTCCTAGCTGTCACCCTTTGATTTGAATCCCGGGATTCTATTCTTTCCCGTGGATCCTCGTGGACTTCTCCCGTGCTGCTTACTACGCGATCAACACTCCACATCAGCTTAGAAGTGGAGGTGGTTCCTCATTGCTCAGATTCGCGCCAACCTGACATGATCCTGATGGGCGCTTCAAGGTCCTCAGATGTGACAATGACCAGCGTCTCAACTCAGATCGACGCTCAAGAACTCAAGAACAGATTCATTTATTATCAGGAAGGTATATAACTAGTCCGGGAACCCTCTCTGGTGACACCAACCCGAAAGCTGGCTTCAGGATGAACACAGTTATAGAAGGACTTAAAGAACTCCAGGATTCCAAGGCAAGTCTCTTCACTTACTAATGGTTCAGCCCAATGTAACGATTGATATCTCAGTATGTTAATGGTACGCAGGGCCTCGACTGAC
>MU151172.1:26409-76058 GCA_015584085.1 Macrolepiota fuliginosa MF-IS2 | reverse complement strand
AATATCTGGAAAGTCCAGGAAAGATGCAATTTCGGACAGAATTTCAAGAGGAAGGTCAAGAAGGCATTTTTTAGGCCGAAAGGTCCGGAGGGATGCTATGCAGTGTTGGCCGAGTGCAGCAAGGGGAGGCTCGCCATTTAGTAGTAGCCATGCAATAGGATTTGTCGTGAAAGCTCGAAGCATGGTTGAATTTGTCCGCATTTGTTCGCACTTCCATGCCTTGCTACTTACATAATAATACATAATAGGGGAAGCGTACTGTGCCAGTTGTCGCCAATGGGTCCACGCCCGAAGGCAGGCTTCTATTCAGAGTTCAGACACGCTCTCACGCTCTCCATAACATCTTACATGGATTAAGTGCGAATAAACAAACGTGCGCTTGGGGTGAAGTTGCCGATGGTAATAGTAATACTCGAGATATCACATGTCACATATCATATATATCATGTATCCTGTTGAGCGGCATAGCCTTAGAATATGCTCACCGCGTCTTAGTAGTTACTTTACTTGTAAGTAGCGGTATAGAAATATAGTTCAATAACAACATCTATCATGTGCCACAGTGTCACGTCCACGTGATTGACGCGACGTGGGTTGACCATTCAACACGCCATTGTTATTGGCTTTCTCGTCCGCCGCATCATCAGGCCAAGTTGCCAGTTTTCGACCTCAAGACCTCAAGAATCAGTACCAGCGCTCGTGTTACGTCGGCCGCTGACAATGGCCTCGCACGGAATCAAGATCGCAGCCCGTCTACGGCCCGCACTCGCAGGAGAAATAATAGACGAGAATATCGTTGTCCACCACGCATCGGACGACTCTAGTGGCTCGACGAAATGCAGTTATGTTTCGGTTGTAAATCCGAGGGATATCACGCAAGTTTTCAAGTTCCCGTGAGTTGTCTCTGTTGAAGGTCTGGAGGGGTTATACAATTTGCAACAGGTTTTCGAGTTGTTATGATCAAGAATCAACACAGGAAGAGATTTTTTACAACGACGTGGAACCGTTGCTAGATGTCGTATATCGTGGCGTTGTGAGCACACAGCACTCATTCCGTTATACAAATACTGAGATATTCTTCAAGACAGTAACAATATTCGCCTATGGCGTCACTTCCTCCGGGAAGACACATACCATGCAGGGCACGAGAGCCGAACCAGGCGTTATTCCCCGAACAGTCCAGGTAAGTGTCGTATCCCTTGCCTCTGTCTACACCTCTGAGTCTGTCGCATCATCAGGCCCTCTTCGATAGACAAAACCAACACCCGCAATACCAAATCTCGTTTGCTATGTCCTACATGGAGCTCTACAAGGATGAACCATACGATCTCCTTGTCACTCGCGAAAATGTGCGATGCTACCACCCCGTGCTTGACTGGTCAGACTCAAATGAACGACTCTTGATTTAGGCACCCAAGCTCCCCGTACGCGAAGATGGCAACGGCATGGTCTTCGTTGCAAACCTCTCTTCAATACCTCTTGCTTCTATGGCTGAATTCGACGCTATTTATAAGTGAGCTACCCGGCATTCTTTGTGTTCGAATTACGACTGAGTTGACCTGCCCGCAACCAAAAGTCAAGCGACCAAGAACCGTTCCATCGGCGCTACGAATCTAAATCGAGCATCATCCCGTTCACATGCAATTCTGACTATTGAGGTGATCATGGTTGATACTGTTGAACAGAGGAGTGAGTATTCCTTGCATTTTATTTTCTCATGCCTCAACTGACCAGGGACATGTAGCACTAACGGGAAAGATTAATTTGGTCGATTTGGCTGGATCCGAGAATAACAAGGTTTACTTCCCCCTAGTTCTTGTCATATCGTCACGATTGACGTCTTACTCTTGTCTAGCTCACAGGGAACGATCCTTCGCGTATGGCCGAGTCAAAAGCTATCAACCAGTCTCTCAGTGTACTAGGCCAAGTCGTTCACGCATTGAACCAAGGCGCCGTACGTCCTAGTCTTTTCAAGGAACCCTATGCTAGCTTAACAAGCTTTAATCTCCTGGTTTTTAGAACCGGATACCCTACCGTAATTCGAAACTGACACGACTCCTTCAAGACGCTCTGGGTGGCTCTTCGATGGGATTGTTGATATGCAATCTCGCTCCTGGGACAAAGTTCCGGCAGGATACGCTGAACACACTCAAGTGAGTCGTTTCCCTTGGATCGTTGCAAACGAGGAGACGCTCATGATGTCCTTAGCTTCGCAACACGTACAAAGAATGTTGAGAATAAACCTGTTATCAATGAGCGCGGTACGTGCGTTTATCACCTTCACATAATACCCAGTTAAATTAAATCTATAATGCATTATGGATAGATAATCGACCAGCTCCCAAACCACACTTCGCAGCACCACCAGCACCAAAACTAGCACCGACAGTACTCCAACAAATCACCACAGCTGGTTCCTCCTCAGTTCCTGGACCCTCTACAAGCACTGCAGTGGGCAAGGCACGAGCGTCACTTGCTCCAGGCAGTGGGCCTGTACACCGCTCACGTGTGCCGCGTGTGTCAACTGTGGGTGTAGGAGGTGCGGGCTTCCAGAGGTTCGCGTTCCCTGGTGGAGGCAGAAGGTCACTGGAGGGTGTCAACGAGAAAGCCTCTATAAGCGGACCTGGCGGGTCGGGATTGGGATTGACGGAGAAGGATATCGAAGAGAAGGTATGTGGCTGTGACTTGACTTGTGTTTTGCTCTCCTTTGGGGAACGTGGGTTGGCCGAGCGGATGTTTTCGCGCATCCTCTTGTGCGTTGTCTTGGCATACTCCCTGTTGAAAGGGCTGGATTTAGAGATTTTGGGAGGAACTTGGTGTATGATGGCCGGCGATTTTACGGTTGCGAAGTCGGGAGCGATCAGCGGGGTGGCGTCGGATGTCAGACGGTCACGTCGCAGGTGCGATTGTGGCAACGACGACAAGCCAGATCTGCGCTCTTAGGCGATATATCCTACACACGGACATTCACCCCTACCTGCCCTCTTGGGCGGGCAAGTCGCCACAGGGTTCACGGGGCTGGGATGCCGATCGCCTAAGCCTTGGTTGACCACCATCTCCTTCCTGATACATATCTCGTATTCTTCATTGCAAAACCACCCATGGTGATATGTTATTATGTGAACCGTTCAACTAACTCTATTCATAGATTATGAGAGTTGTGGAAGCAGAAGTTGCTAAGCGATTAGCGGCTGAGAGGGAGAAAGATGAGGAGGAGAGGCGTGTGAGGGAGAAAGAGGAAGAAGAGAGGCGTGCTGCTAGGGAAAAGGAGTTAGCTGAAAGAGTGCAGAGCTCACCGACGAAGAGAAGCGCGTCGCTACCCTCAGGTGTGCTAACACCATTGTTGAAGAAGCACAGGGACCTGGATGACGAGCTACGCGCGAGGTTGCATGATCTAGAGAGGAAGCTGTGGGTCGTTTGTTTTGCGTCATTACCCGTTTCAAATGGCTCTCTTTGTTGACTGTGGCGAAGGATGCTGACTTTGTTGTTGGATTTCAGGGATCAAGGACATAAAGAAACGTCATTGGCTGGTGTCCTTTCGCCTGTGTCCAAGAAGAAGACAGGAAGAGCATATGTCTCACTGGCCAGAGCCTATTCCGAAAAGTGCGTTTATTGTTAGAGTGGTAATCTCTCTCTGTTGCTTACGCCTATTCCAGGGGAAAGCTGGAAGATGCGTTAGAGCTCTATCGCAGAGCGGAGGCCTATGTGCCCGACAATGTCAAACTTAAAGAGAGGTGGATACACTTTGTCATTCACGTCTTTCTGTTGAAACTCGAGATTGAACGACGGCATCTCTGATGTATTCCTATTGTCTGCTTTTCCCTTCATTTGCTTCAACCTTCGTTTCGTTTTTGGTTTTGGTTATATTCATTCGTTTTCGCACTCTCGCCGCCGTTCACTCGCTCTCGGTCTCATCGGAATTCAATTATTTATCTTCGACCCGGAACTGATCGCCTGGATAGGATCATTGAGCTTGAATGGGCGGTCAAGAACAACAAAGATTTCGTGCCTTCGCCGAAACCACCACGGAAGGAGAAGAAGAAGGGGAGAAAGGGCAATAGGAAGAGCCGAGAAAGCGAGAATGTTCATATTATCGCCGATGGTAATGGAAACGCGAGTGGAGTATTCATGCAGGCTGATGAAGACATTGTAAAGCCTGCTTCGGGCGGCCAAGCTTGTGATTTCAAGCCCGGAGGTTCGTCGGCGACGGGGATGGAGTTTGGTATGGAGATCACCAACACTACTTACAATGGAAACTCTACCCTTGAGGAAATCGCCGCATCAGGATCAAGTCCGAGGTTGTCCAAGAGATTATTCGTTGATGTCGAGGAGGGGAATCCGGATCGGGGTGATGGAGGTGATGATGGAATAGAGGATATACAAACACCACCGAAGAAGATGAAGTTTGGGGGGCTCGGGGATATATATGAGATAGCAAGCGAGGATGAGGTTGAGGAGGAGGTGTGGGGAGAGCTTCCGTCTGCACCGGTGAAGGGAAAGAGGGCTACTATCATGTCTTCGTGAGCGCCTCTATAGCGGGGAATATGGGAAGAGGCTCTTGACTGCCGTGTAATGTATTTTGGTCTATCGGCCATGACGGTTGGGTTGTGCTGTGCTGGTCCTGTTTTGATTGTCGCACTCATTTTTTCCTGTCTTCGGTCATGTCAATTTGTTACTGGTATACTGTTTATATTTATGGCTTAGCACCAACTAGTTCGCCGAAATCATGGATATCCTCATTTCATTCTAGTATTGCATCACCCATCAACTGCGGCTGATTCTTTTTTAGAAATTAAGCGGCAAGCAAGTGTTTCATTCCGGTAAATGCCTTGACCAAGCTTTAAGTGGGAGTAAACTGCCCCTGTTGGTAACCAGCGGTCCGTGAAGCTAAAAATAGGCACGCCGAAGCCATTTTAGCTCACGGAATCCAACAGACTGCCCAATCATGGACGGTATATTATTTGGCACTGTCATCTCACCTTACCATGGCGTCGAGGAATGGCGCCGGAGCTGCTGCGATTCTCACAGAGCCACTACCAGTGGCAGTACAAACGCGGAGTTTTGTTGGGCTTGATACAACTCTTTCTAAACCACTGAGCACTGAATCGCCCCACGAACCCAACGTCGGCATTCCAATATCTTCGAGATATGTCCGATTTTCCTACGATACCCCTCAATAGCTTGGAGAAGCAGGCGAAGACGCATGCGATCTTGTGTACCACCGGATTCCTGGTGTTGCTGCCTATTGGAGTGCTGGTCGCGAGGTATACGCGCACATACACTGCAAAGTGAGTGTTTCCATTCCGCTTGGAACGGTTCGAGTCAGCGCGGCGTTTTGTACATTCTGCCAAGCTTCATCCAGGTTCTCCTGCTCATGGGGCTAAGCGTTCATTATCTTTTTCACTGGGCCTGGGTTAGCAGAATTATGATCATCCTGGGATTACCGATCTGTTGGTCCACAGAAGCACAATGCTCATCATACACATAATTATAGATGGTGGTTGGCCCACTGGACTATTCAATTCCTCATCTCCGGGCCCATAATCTTCGCCGGATGGGCGCTGGGTTACAAGACTACCAACGACATCGGCCTTGGTCACTTCATCGACACCCACGAGAAATGCGGATTGGCGTTGCTTATTCTGTATCTAGTACAGTTGACCCTGGGTGCTACCGTTCATTTCTTCAAGTTTCCAACATTGTTACGTGGACATCGGGCTCCGCACAACTACTTGCACGTTGTGATTGGGATCGCTATCTTCATCTTAGCAGCGTTTCAGGTGAGTCACACTTTTGCAGTTCTAGGTTAGGTTTCAAGCGTATTTTGTCCGCTCGATGGGATGTCGAGCTATCCAAGAGTGCAGGAAGTTCGCCTGAAGATTTTGTTTCGGCGGCACCCTGTGCTTCTCTTGGGTCTATTTTAGTCCCCGGTTACCCATTTCCCGTTTTGCCGTAGCTTCAATGACAGGCATTAATGTTAAAACCCTTTCTCGCTCATAGGTACATTACGGCCTATACACTGAGTGGTTGATTGGGACAGGAGGTCTGCATATTGTACCTCAATCCGCAAAGCACGCATGGTTGGCACTTGTCATCGTAAGTTCAGTCTGACGCTTCATGTTCAAGACTTCATTTGGCTAAATGAATCTCCGTCATGGGCGATATTGTCTATAGATCTTCTGGGTACTGTATGTTTTGGGCATGGGTCTGTTGCCCAGGCAATTAGGGCAGGAGAGTCGGATGAGGATGAAGCCAAGGGATTCCGAGGATCATATAGCCCACAAGCTAGTAGATATGGAGGGGTCAAGGAGGTAGATTCACAGTTTAGTTGGTATATACAGGACAGGGTCGGTTACGGAATACGGAGCAAAACGCAAACACAAGTATGGATACACTGGACACGAACTTTAGCTACAGTTATTCATCGGACGGTATCAGGGGAAGAAACATAAGCAGGAGGGAGAAAGGACTCTATGGTTAATGGATGACGATTTGGCTACAACGGAGACGGAAGTAGAAATAGCTACATATCAACAAATGAATGCACCAGAAGGAATAAATAGTTCTGGGTATCATGGCGAGATGGAACACGGACGGCGAAGGAGGTGGATGTCGCAATGGTCCGATTAATCCCAGGAGGTCTGGCCGTTGCTTTCATGAACCTGGGTGCATCTAGGGATATTGACCGGGGTTCTGCTGCGAGGTATAACCACCACCACTGGTATAGTGCATCTCGCCAGTCCATTGAGCTGTGGAACTTGCAGAGGAAGGAGAGTTTGCTCCTGGGCCATAGGTCATCACGTACTGCTGGTATTGATCTTGCCTATGGCCAGCATGAGCAGCGGTATCGACGGGGCTATTGGGGTTCGAACGGTGTGGAGATACGGATTGACCGTGTTGCCGGTAAGGAGAAGCTGGAATCATTCCTTGGGTATAAGGAGCTTGAGGATGCATGGGTGGGACTGCCGGAATCGCTGGCCCCAGAGGAACAATTGGAGCGTTCAAACCCAAGAAATCTGGGAATGGCCTATCAAAAAACAGAGCTCCGACCAGGAGAGAGCTGGAGTTCTGCGCCGGATAAATGATCATGCCTGCACCGAGAAGTGCTGGTGTTCCCCATGGGGCAATGGCGACCTTCAAGGTAATGTTCAATCAGTAAGGTATTTGACTTGACGTAGATGTGGAACTCACCGTTTCATTCTCGTATAGAACTCGGGATAAGTTACGGAACATGAGCTCGTTGGCTGAGCTATGGCCGCTATCACGGATGTGACGGTCGGCCACGAAAGTGCACATGGGGACCGCATATTGATGGACGTATGTCAGGACGTCGTGCAAGACCCGCCTCTCGTGCAACACGCGTGCAATGAACTGCGGGGGCCAACTGCGGACTCTACTACGACATGGTCAAATCAGTGTTGCACACGGGATGCCAATGTACCACGCACCTATCACCGTCAATCTCAAGAGCAGCGACTCGTATGTCCTGACTTCCAGCTCTATCGGAGGGTCTCGTGCCGCTAACAATGATGCCGCCTCGCCATGGAACGACTGGTGGTGTTTGCGGTGTTTGTGACTGGTCAACAGGAGAAGGCACGATGGAGTGAGTGGTGGGTACACGGTAGACCATTTTCAAGATGTCGGAAAAACCTCATGGCTGTCTTGCCTTTAACTGTTTTGCCAATCCTAGCTGGGGAGCCGACGAATATAATTTAAGGGACAAAAGTATTCACCATACCGGGATGGTAGGTTCAAAAAAATGATCGCCCCAATCGTGGCGCGTGGCTCAATAGCGACGGATTGCCAAGGTATTTTGCCCAAGATTACATCCTTTAACCTGAACCTCCCATATGGGGACGATGATCTGGAGGGTCATATAGGTATATAGATGGCTGACATAGAAACAAGGATCTACGATAGTTATAGACACAACACTCAGAGAGCCGGATCAGGGGCAGATCTCACATTCCTATCAATGAGATGGTAAGACTGAATATGAATGGTTGCCTATTGCAACGAATGCCGAATGTATTGTGCCTGTGGCCTCCAGATTTGTCGACAATTAAAATATGGTCATAGAACGGGGTGTATTTTCAAGGGCGAGGGGAGGGGTGATCTCTGGGTTCATTCTAGTAATAGAATAGGCTGGCAACTCACTGATTATGATTACGCACACGTGGCCGAGTCGCTGACCAATAATAGGAACACAGTTCACAGGCGCATTGAGAAATTACCAGTGACCGAATTCTAAAAGAGTAGCAGTGGTCTTTCTCTACTGATTGTTTAGTGATGCAATGGTATGTTCGTGAGACAATCAGGGGCGCAGATAGCAACGGCTCTCGTCCACGTGCATTTGACTCGACCGGCATCGCCGCAGGATGCATCCTTAGGGAGCCTTAGGGATGTGAACGTAGGAAAGCGACTGAAGTGTACGACTTGCGGAACAGACCACGTTCTGACCACGTGGTCGCGGGATCCTTGGCAACGTGGCGGTCCGTACGGCTAGACGTTCCGCGTATTGCGAGATTGTCAAGACAATCAACTCTTTTCGACTCTGTCCTTTCATCCTTTCCTCTTCGCTTCTCTCAAGCAATAGATAAGGCGACAACCGTTACCGAGTGCTACCAACACAACCGTGGCCAGCTTCGCTCCTGCTTTCTCCGCCAGTTACGAGCGGTTAATTTTTTCATGCCAGGTTCGCCGCTAGACCGCTCACCGGCCGATGAATGACGCGAATATCGCTTCCGGATGGCACATGAGTATGGTATTTGACGGTATTTGACTCATATGCCTTATCGTACCTAACTCAATCCATCTCGAACGGGTCCCGATGCTGGAGACCAGGACGGCAGTGCTATCAGATGACCAGCGTAGAAAATTCCAATTCCAATTTACCAACAGTCGTGGGACTCTCGTCTCAGAGGCACGCCACCGCCTTCCGGCGGCAATGCCGTTTATACATGTCTAACTTGTTCCAAAATTCGATGTTGTTGACTCTGAAATCCCAGACGTGTGTTGCTTACATTCGTGATTACGGCTCGACAGATGTGCCGAACCGGTATCATCACAAGACCCTAGGTCCATCTGAACGTCTGGTGTTCGGTATTCATCGCAGACAGATGTCTTATTATTCCCGAATTTTTAGTTGTCCCACCCTCTGATCACCGGTTTGAGTCCCCAGTTCTTGTTTCATCTAAGATCTTGGGTGCCTTGGCTTGAAAGCTGTCATGGTGGAGCGACTCGATTCCCCAGCATTTACCCCAACCCAAGTGCCTGACTTTTGAAATTCGACAATCAGGGATTCTGTGGTATAGTGCGCCCCGAATTAGTCCGTAGATATCGCAACCGGGACCCAAGCAAAGAACGAGAACGAAGAGCATTAATCCCCGTGCACAAATCCTGAACTGGAAATAGCAACGATGAGGGTTCTCCCACAGCCTGAACGGTCCTGCTATATCGGTTTTGGGCGCCCCAGGAGCACGTTTGCAAGTTTCCACCCGTTGCCACCCGTTGCTCTCGATCTCTCGACCGAGATGGTAAATCCAAATGGTGACCAATCTCATGCACAGCTTGCATCGTCTGGAAGTTGAAGGACAGCCAGGTAAACCCTATGAAAAGGATCTTCTTGAAAGCTCCTATTCCTATGCGCAACCATCCCCGGTTCGGAATCATGTCCTCGCGTTTCGCATTTCTCTTTTTGTACATTCAGGGGCGTTTGTCATAAGGAGTAGAAGCAAGATTTCCCACCTGGATTAATGGAATCCTCACTCGCCCATACCCTCACAACTCGAGCCTTCTCGCGTTCAACAATAAGCGACAATTGTCATCGTCGCCGAAATATCCGACCCCGAATATTGGTCGTTGCCTAGAATCTCAGTCGCCGTGGAGAAGTTCCTTCACCTGAGCCGCGAGAGGTCAGACTGAGGTGGATTATGATTAAAATTGTGAGGCAAAATGGGGTTGATCTTATCACTTAGAACCCTTGGTACCTGCCAATAGCGGATCTGATTCGTAGCGAACTCCGAGGAGTAGCATATTTCGCGCTGAATCATGTCCATGCTAGTCCTCACGAAGGCTAAAGTCTCCAGGTCCTTGGGATGCATTTTGTGCAGTATCCAACGCTTATTCGTAGCTTTGTTTCTAATGAACGAGGCTTCGCAGAATTCATGAATTCGAAGCTGACCTCATTGTCATATGGGAGTGAGGTCCTCCAGTCAGAAGCCCATGAGATGGGCAGAAGAGAAAACCTTTCCACGAGGAATCTCTTCCCAAGCCCCTGATCCAGCCCCGAACGCGTGGACTAAAGAATTAAGTACCAATGAACTTGTGAGAAGTTACAAAGCAGGAGCCCAAATTGTTATTTTCTCCGCTCCGCGCCCAACCTTCTGACATGCACTGTGCGGGACATGCATCAAATCAGAAAGCCCCGATCAACCGCCAACCCGGGTACCATTCCGATCTGTGCATTGCCACCAAACACTACACTCTGGGAACAACCCCCCTGGTTCATCACCAACATCCTTGAGCAACAATGCGACAACGCCATGCGGTGGGACATTCTGAGCCGTAAAGTTCCTTACAGCTGTCCCGTTATCTGCGTGTGCCCATAGATCCTGGAGTCATATCGTATCATCAATAAGACTGTGAGAATAGGTTCCCACAAGTGGTCGACTTACCCGAACCGAGTATTGACGACCCGCTCGAATCCAAGGTGACTCTGTGAGATTGAAAGTCATGGAAGCAGGTTCATTCAGGGTGTTCAACTGTAAGCGGCATGAGTCGCATCGCAACGAATGGTATATCTAGTTCCAAACGTACTAGCATGAAGACTGTGCCGTCCTTTGTCGGGCCGCTCCAATATTGTGCGGGGTGGGTACTATTGCTGGTCCAATCTGGCTATGGAAGGGGTCAGCAGGTAGAATTAATGTATCTAAGCCCCAAGGTACTGACGTTGATGCCCCATCTGAACGGCGAAATGCTCTTGCCGACGACAGGATCCTGGTTGATGTCGAGGATTTCTTTGTTTTTCAAGATACCAAGAATATCGGGTGTGATTTGGGACAACTATTGTATAGCGGAAGTTGAGGGTTTATGCCGCAATACAATCGTAGACGGCAACTTACGTTGGTTCCAATCTTGGCGTATCAGCAATCTTTTTAGATGGAGATGATATACGAGGAAGTGCGAGCCAACTCACAAGCAGCGGTGATTTCATCAATGCCCAGGCTGTGAAGTGTGACTTAGCTTCTTCGTAAGTCAGCCCTCCGTTTCCACTGCGGATGTTCTTTAGCTGATAGTCACAAGATAGAACATTCCAGCGCACAGTTGTAACTAGGAGGAATCATTGAGCGAATGTCAGATAAGGCACGCTGAGATCCTACCATGTCCAAATCATTTCTACCGTAGAAGTCGGTAGCTTGTGTAAGGAAAGAGTTGCTATAAGGCGTGTCAGTAACGAAGTCATAACCCGTCAGCATAGAAGCGCACAAATTGATAATAAACGCTAGGGAATCCCAGTTCGGAGCGATATCTCCAGTCGTCTGAGTTTAAATGAGCGTTCTAGAACCTGCAAGGTAATCAAGATACCATACCCTCCAGCTTTGTCCAAGTTCAGCACCCCAGCTGTAAATAGCATAGCATTAGCCTCCGTTGTTGTCTCAAATTTTTGTCAGCTCACAGCCAAACTTGGCTCTATATATACAGTAAGTTGGTGAGCTTTCTAGTGCCCCACAGACTCAAAGGGATCAACGTACCCAACCCCACTCACACAAGGACAGAACGATAGGGGTTTTGTGTGTTTCCTTAGCGACCTGTTTGACGGCATCTGCCATACGCTGGTATTTTCCAACGATTCCTGTGCGAGTGATACTATCGTACGGAACTGGGCACAAGTGATGAACGTTTCGGCGTTATTTGGATGTCCGAAAACTTACTAGCGCAGTTGTCGTACTTTAAGTAATCGAATCCCCAGTTGGAGAAGGTACGGAGATCACGAAGTTCATTTTCGTACGACCCTGGATAGCCACCACAAGTAAACCAGCCGGAATCGCTGTACTGGGGAGAGGGTCACTTTCTGAGGGGTCAATCTGATAGCCAAAACTCACTATACCGGTTTGGCTTGAGAGGGGTAAAGGTAAGTGAGCTCGGGTTCCAAGCACCGAGCTTATGACACTCACAAGCCAAGCGCGTGGATTTGTTTATTAAGGTTCTTCATACCATTCTTGAAACGCACGCGATCTAAGCGGGGTTAGGTCACATTTAAGTAGGACATTGACAGACAGGACAAACTAACCTTCGATGATGTCACCGCTAGTCGTTCTGTTCTTCTCGGCATAACAATCGTCGATGTTCACGTAGTTATATCCGGCATCCTGTCATGATTGGCGTGGATGTCGGAGGTTTTGAATATGGGTGTCGGGCCGCTTACCTGGAGACCAAGCGACTTCATCAACTGTGCAGTCCCGAGGACGAGGTCTTCGTCGATATTGCACTTTGAGAATTAAGCAAACAGTCTCGATAATGTTCTTCGGTGTCATACCTGATATGCATTCCAAGCTTAGGTTGTGGAGTAAAGTTAGCACAACATGGATACCAATGCTATGATATCTCACTATTATATCCAAGAACTGACACAATTGTCTCTTTGAGCATATTCATATTGACAAGAGGAGAAAACGCACTTGGAAGTCTTGCCACACCATTGTTCAAAGCGACCGCTGATCGAATAGAACTCAATACCCCCAACAGCGTAGCACCGGTGGTCGTCCAGAGTAGTGATGTAACCATAGCCTAGAGTCTGGGGTTTCTGGCCTTCTCGACCCGCCTTTATAACTCTAGAACAAATTTCCAATCGCTCAATCCCCGCCGATGCGAGCTAGCGGTGTATTAAGACATATTAACGCTAACAACAGCCTCCCATCAACGAAAGTTCACGTAGGTGCGAGGGGGCGGCGCGTGGCTTCGTCAAGAACCATCCTGGAATCTCCGAGCATATACCGTACCGGACAATTCTCAAGTGTATAAAACGACAAATAAGTCTAAGGAGTCCGCAAAGAATCAGCGTTGGCGCCCACATGACTATGTGCTCACGCACACCTCCGTTGATTAATGAGCGTTCTTAAGAAGGCTTTGAAATTAAAATGGATGCCTGAGGGCTTTGAAAGGATTTTGAAAGCGCCGCGTAAGTTGTGGAGAACGTATTGGCGGGATATGCGACAAGATTTTCCGTCCGTCGGAAGAACCTGGCTCGGGCCGTTCAGACAGTGAGTTGAATTGAACAGGAGTCGAAGGTATATTTTTTTCTTATTGCTGGACAATAGAGTGTCCTAAGTTCGAGCTATTTTTGGACCTCGAGCTATAGCATCAATAGAGAATGTTCGTGCCACGCCCGTGTGTAGCGCGACACGGTACGGGGCAAGTACGGGGTATGTTTCCATGTGCCACCTGATTACAATTACTGACAGACGCCCCTGATGAGTCCATGTGCGGGAATGTGGAGAATCATGAGTCGGAAGACGACGGCTATGCTATATAGCATGGGAGGGCGCAAGAGACCTGGGACATCTTTGGCGAAATGTGAGACGGACATTACGCAAGGCGGATGTGATGGTGGTAGTCAAATTGTGATCAATAGATGGTTTCGTAATTCTGAAATCAAGCATGCCACGCAACCAATAAATAGAATGTTATTATAAGCCTGGGAGGTTGACATACAAGGATCAGCACCTCAACTCCGCCTCGCTCTCGCTAGTACTGCTCCTATCAGACCGTGTATATCGTTAGTTTGGAGGTGACTATCCACTACTTCGGTGAAGTCCCCCTCAAAACCGGAAATGTCGACAGTTGCCAACTGTCGGGTGTCGGGAAGGAAGATGAGTGTGATTTTGATATGTCTGCTTGGGTCCAATTTGTATGTGAGGCGGAGTTCGTTATCGGAGACAGATTTGATTTCATGGAGGTCCTGCACAGTGCGGTGCAACAGTAATGATGCTGTGAACCTGGTAGGATGTCAACCAACTACTGATTGATCGGATGTACCAAACCAAGACATACCAGTCATAAAGTGGTGCAATCCGTGGGTCGTCTTCTCCTACATTGGCATTCTTGACCAACTTCTCTGCTTCTGAACGTTCTGCGCGTAGACTCTCCAGTTCCACATTCCCCGTTTTCAGCTCTTCCTTCGCATTTTGCACCTTCCTTCTTGTAACCTCCACTTGGTCACTGAACTCCTGCATCTCTGTTACCTGATCAGCAAGCTTCTGGTCAGCCGATGCGATCGTCAGTCGGGGATGTGGATGCGTTTGGCGGAGACGTGTAAGGGCAAGGCGGGCATCAATGATTTTTTGAGCGAGGGCAGTGGCCTTGTCTATAGCAGCTTTCGTTTTGTCGTAATCGTCTTGAACGAGAGGTGTGAGGGTACGGATGTTGTGATCCATCTCCGCAAGTGCGTTTTTGGCCGCTTTCAGTTTCGCCTTCTTCTCCTCGTTGGTTGCGCTTAGATCTTTGACATCCTCTGCGGTCACGATAGGGGCATCGTCTATGTCGCTTACGATTGATTTGACATAACGATCTTTGGCGTTCTGTTCGAGATATTGGAATTTTAGCTTTCGCAGGAATTGCTATGAAGAATATTAGCATCGTGGTGATGGAGTATTAGAGTTTCCCGAACCGTCTGCACAACCAGGTTGGCGGATATAATGGCTGGATCCCTATTCTCATTGTCCTCAAAATCGATGCCGGATTCCTCAGAGTTGAGTTTGTTGAATTCAATGGGATTCTGTGTGAGGCGTAACTGTGCATTTGTCTGTTCAAAGCGTGCTTTTATGGAGTTTGACGTCTCGAGAAGCCGTTCTTGCTCTTGGTGGAATTCGAGAGATGGCCTGCTCATGATGGTTTAGTGGTGGGATATTCAACGCGTCGAAGACGCGAAGCACAACGCGAATTAAGGTCACGTGTCATCGAACCCTGCATTGCACAGATCAGTGATTTCTCCGTTCGTGTTCTGAACATTCGTCTAAGGGTGTTCAGCGTTTCCACGCTTGGAGGTAGAGCTTGCGAGACAAGTAAATTCGTCTTTATTTCTCTTTTTGCTTGTACATTTCTCCGTATATTACTGCCGCCCATCTCTCTGGGCCCCCCTCAATGGTAAATCACCTCGGACCTCCTCCCTTCAGTCTCCTCAAGGACGTCTTTATGATCTCTTCTGGGCTTTATAGCGTCGGTTCGAGTCCCAAGGCCTATCTGAATACTACGAATACCGTCTGCCTACTGATTCTCTGGCCATTCAAACTTACCAAGCAACTATGGGAGAGACCCAAACTTAGCGCTGGGAAGGTGAAATGCTAGGATGCGGTGTCCTCTGGACTCGTCCGTCGTCTCGTCGCATGAGCGTCATTACGGATTACGGTCTCCCGAGACCCCTGCCGTCAGATGTCAGGGGTGCTGCTACTGCTTCAACCGATTACGACGACTTCGGGCGTTCTGGCGATGACCATGCTCTCACACAAGCCGTCATCGGGATCCCCACGATACAGTGCTTTCAGGCCTGGATCGTCGTCGCCCGCCTCCGCCACACGAGAGGAAGGAGATTAGTCCTTCATTTCATGCCGTTTACCCAACTACCTACAGCATCATCGCCAGTTTGGTGTACCTGGTTGTGTCCTGCTTCCCCTGTTCGCCGACGGGACCTTGATGATGACTCTATTTAATATAGAAGGACAGATCCCGCAACGCCCAAAATTGCGATACTCAAGAGGACCGCGGCCGGTCCGGTCAACGTGGGATCATTGAATTGACATGGGGTTATACGTTAATTTCCCGGCGCCGGCGGAAGATTAAATTTCGATGCGCACACCACTACGTATGTATGTGTGAATTCACTGGTAGGATAGGTAAAAATCATTCGTGGCGGAATGGAAGTTCGGCAGAAAAACACCTTGAGGTGACTGCCGTATTTACCGAATAACACATATGCAAGGTACTAAAGCTTGGGAATTGGAAGTTTCCACGATTTCTACATGATTGAAGAGTGTTGTGCGCTGGCGTCTAGTGCCCAATAGCGGAGCGACAGTGGAGCTTCTAAATTGGTCCATGACAGGGGGCGTGGCACGTGAGCCCGAGACCACTGTAGTAACATCTAGTAACATGCGATCAACTCATTGGTGCTTCTCGGCTTCCTTCTTCTGGTTCTCTATCGCATCACGCGGCGGTGTCCGTTCTTGTACAATCTCTGGGCAACATCTTTTTGGGAAATCCTGGAGCTGGAGGCGACTGTCAGTATCGCATTCCTGTGCGTTATTGCTGATTGTGACATGGTTGCTGCCCAGTGCTACAGCGCTAAACCAGCTTAACCCTCAACCACCATCTACCTTGATTCCAGCTTTCATTTTTCCGGACCACTTTCTCGTAGGTTTATTCCTAGATTGCTTGGCTTCTCGCTTGGGTAAATGCTAATATTGGCCGGCGGTTCCACGAACCACAAGATTCGCTCAGTTGGACAGCCTCGTCTCAGTGACCTCCTAGCAAACATAGCTAGTAGAGTTGCATATACAGATCTCAAGGTGAGTCTTGCATTCCTTTGATTTAAGAGTGGAACTGATTCATGGGCCCCGCTACTCTCCATCCAAGCAGGAGATTCCGAAGAGCAAGGTGAGATGAAAATATGTCGTGCTACCCACGAGGTTATCTTCTAAACTCATCATCAGTAGCACCTGGTCCGTACCCAATATTGGAAGAGTTCAGGAATTTTTCCGAGTCGGCATTACGTTTCCAGCAAACCCACAAGCTCAGACGATGGCAAATGTGCTCGGAGAGCGTCAGTATATGCTCGGCACTCGGCCCTCTAGCATTGCTCACATGGACTCATTAGGTTCAGACGTACCAGCAGGTGGGGCGCAAGAGGACTCACGTATGTCTATTCTTGGCCTCCCCAGTCTTCATCCCTTGGGCTAATAGATTGAACAGCACTTCTTGGGCAGTCAGATGAACGAGATGCGGGTGGGTCTCAGGCTGTCGCGTTGCAATCACCTCGGGACGCTGAAAATGTATATATATGCGCGTTGGTTAGAGTCCAGCAAGACAACTCGTGGAAAGAGCTATAGCTATACTATCACCCTCACCCCCTTCGCTATCGTTATGACTATAGCTGTCGTTGGACTTGCAGCAGTCGCTGCGGTTTTCACCGTATTCAGCAAGCCATCCCCAGTACGGGCGCTCGATAATGGGGTTGGCAAGTTACCATGTGAGTTGCGCGCGATCGCTCCTGGTTATAATTCCACAAATCTGATATTTAATTCATATCGACAGTTATGGGCTGGAACAGTGAGCGAATACTGTCTAATTAATATCATTACTGTTTCTAACATTTTACCCACAGCTTGGAATGCATATCACGTTCGTAACCTGGCTACATCTGTTTTCCCATACTTAAACCTATGCTTCTAGTGTGAAATCAGTGAGAGTATCGTTTTGGACAACGCGAAGCTCATCAAATCCCTTGGACTTTTGGTTATTTTGTTCCCCTTCATCGCAGCCCACATGATTCGCTGAGACACAAACAGGACGCTGGGTACAACTACGTGAATATTGACGACTGCTACTCCGAGAAGGAACGAAGCGCTTCAGGCGATATTGTTGCGAGTATGCAAAAAAAAATTTCACTCCACATTCTCAACTTCTAGGTACTGATCTCTATTCTAGGCAAAGACCGTTTCCCTTCGGGGATGAAGAACCTGACTGATCAACTTCATGCGATGGGCTTGTGAGTAGTCGGATACATCCAGTATCCGAGGACGAAAGCTGACAGTACCTTTTTTCAATAGCAAAGCCGGTATTGTGAGTTATCTTCCCATTTCCAAGAGAACTATATCTGATGGTCGACATAGTACAGCGACTCGGGGTGGTTTACTTGCCAGCTCTACCCCGGCTCATACCAGAATGAGGACCGGTATGTCTTACGCTGCGATCACATCACAGCACTTGTTTTTTAATCTATTCTTCCCGTCGCAGGGACATCCAACTATTTCAAGATTGGGGATTCGATCTTCTGAAGTACGTGTTACGCTATTTATCACCAGGACCAGAATTAATGTTGGCATTACCTTAATAGATATGATAATTGCGCTGGTGAGAGCCGACCGTGCCTGTGGCTCGGTAGTTGAATGTCATTAACACAATTCTACCCCCAGTGCCCTTTGACGAAGTCATCAAGGAAGGAATGGTCGGAAGTGCGTACCTTAACTTCTGATGGACGGGATCTCACCTGATCCTGTTCTGTGCTACTCTAAATACTGACCAATATGCACCTGTATTTTTTTAGAGTACGCACGGATGGCGGGTGCCATTGATAAGCTGAGTAAGCGGACTGGAAAGCCTCCGATGCTGTTCTCGCTCTGCCAGTGGGGAAGGGTGAGTGCGGCTCCGTTCACGTGGACGTTGACCACTTATCCTTTGTGGCAACTATAGGAGCAACCTTGGTTGTGGGCACGACGATTTGGTCAGTCCTGGAGGGTGCGTCGTTTGGTTTCCTTGTTCCAGTGGAATTGACAGATGACATCATATGGTAGACGACCGACGACACTGGCCCAGACTGGGGTGCCATTCGCAGCATCATTAACCAGTGAGTTACTCTCCCCGCGGCGACCGCAACCAACCTCATTTTCTCCAAGGAATTCTTTCTATTCATGGGCTGCTGATTTCTATGGTTACAATGATATGGATCTTGTGCGTCTTTGATGAACCACTGATTTTGTGATTTTGTGCTGATTGCTTGCGCATTTTATAGCTCGAAGTGTGCGTGCCCTGCGTTTTCATATCGTAGTTGTCACATGATCCTGATGGTGTTGTAGTGGAAATGATGGTATGACTTTCGAAGAGTCCAAATCTCATTTCACCGCCTGGGCCTTGATGAAATCGCCACTTGTGATTGTAAGTACAATATTTCAGTTGCTCTCCAGCTGAGGACCTCACTGTTTATATTCAGAGCACGGACGTGAGTTCTTAGTCGAAATCATCCAGCTGATGTAGACCTCATCATGGGATGTGTTTTATAGCTCACCAAGGCTACCAATGAAACTTTGACCATCCTTAAGAATACTGAACTTATCGCTATTCACCAAGATCCTATTGTCGGAACTGCGGTCACCCCTTTCAGATGGGGAATCAACGTGCGTAATATTAGCTTTCATGGGATGCAGCTTTGACTGATGAACTCATGCAGCCCGACTGGACGAACAATTTCACACACCCGGCCCAGTACTGGAGTGGAGAAACCCAAGATGGAGTGGTGTTCATGCTGGTACGCATCATTTATGAGGGTGAACGTAACACCGTGATTTATCAGTCCTGTTCCAGATTAATGTCCTCGACCAACCAGCGGACATGTTCTTCAGTTTGACTGAGTCGCCTTGGATCCGTGCCGGCAGGCAGTACTCTGTCCGTGTAAGTCGTAGCCTACCATTGCCAACGTAACCTCTCCTGAATTTGAGAAAAATAGGACCTGTGGAGCCACACCAATAACGGCACCGCCGTCCGCAACATGACGATTCATAACGTTCCGCCACACGGCGTTGCTGCCCTTTTACTCAAGGATGCCGGTGATGAACCTGCTGGAATTCAGCCGCCGTGCGCGAGGCCGGAATGGTGCATGGATCAGAATGGGACCCGTATTGATCAGTGATACCCAGGTGATACCCAAGGAACCACCTCCGAGTTTGAATGTGTTTTTGTCCTTTTATGTTCATTATGTGTGTTTGATATGTTCGAAGTGTGGCTTTGTACAATAACGTATTTATTACCATTCGGTGATATGTGGACTTGAAGCGCAAGTGGTTATACGAGTTCTTCATTTATCACCCGAGGGTCGTCGATACGTGTTTTAGGCATTTCTAATCGAGCTTCATAGTAATCACAAGAGTCACCCCGCTTCCGACCACCGTGATACAACTTTACGGCGGAATTTCTCAGATCACCCACAGTTGATTGACAACTAGAGCATGTTCCCCGCTCCAGTAATGGCATTAGTACGCATGCCGCCATCTTGATCGGGTGTTATTACCTTTCTTCGCATCAGCTGCTAAAAGGTTCCCGAGCCCAGTAACGCAACAAAGAGCATGAGGCAGTATGCCAAGCCACACAACAGATCTACATGAACATTAATCATACCATCTTTCGGGCACAGCGGACTTGCGTAAAGCTTAAAACTGTATATTGTTTTGTATTGACTCTAAAGACCGCTCCTCGCCCGGACTAGTGGTCCCAGTCGCCTGCGTTCGATCATCAAGTTCTCTCTGCTATGTTAGCCGGGCCTTCTAGCTGACTTGGTGGCTGGCCTCTCACTCTCAGGATTCTCGCATGAATGCTGGTGAACGCGTGAACTCGTTAGGTTTCCAATAACGTTTGTTTCTAAGTCATTTCCGCTTAGACGCCATTTCCGCTTAGACGCTCAAGGAACAGCAAGGATCAAGTGGAAGGCGATTGAAGTATCTACCGGAGTTCTGGATAACAAGTGGTATAACTTCCTGGTCATCCGGTACACTAGATTTCCCAGTTATTTAGTGAACCAAAAACCATATGTTGAAAGTTATGGGACGGGAACAGTTTCACTCTACCCCCGCATCTGAGCCTCGGTAGAGTGCGGTTTACCTTCGGTGAGAACGACTAGTACGTCACTCACTATCTATTGTGGCGCGCCATCGAGATCAACGTGTATCTAATACACAGACCCCAAAGTTCGCCGACTAACTTATTCGGGATCTATACCTGTGGGGAGGAGCGGAGAGGACGGTACACTGACTACCGGGTGCTGATGATATGTGGATT
Organism: Macrolepiota fuliginosa MF-IS2; assembly: GCA_015584085.1. Taxonomy (NCBI): domain Eukaryota; kingdom Fungi; phylum Basidiomycota; class Agaricomycetes; order Agaricales; family Agaricaceae; genus Macrolepiota; species Macrolepiota fuliginosa. The sequence continues at coordinate 55,241 of MU151172.1, read as the reverse complement.
GATGTGAACACTACGTTTACACTACGGAAGGAGGTCCTGCTAATGACGTCGTGGAACCTGTGATGTCATTTTTTGACACTCTTCAGTCGTCAGAACTTACCCTCACAGGCAGAAAATACATTTTGAATGGGCACCGACTAAACGCTAAGCGCCAAACGCCAACCTAGATGGGTATATTGCTCGGCCACCCGGCGCTGACGTCTAGTTTTGTATTATCCAAGAAGGGATATTTGGAAGTGTGTCATTGTCCCGGTTGTTCCTTTAACACCTAGAACACTAGGACAATTCTATTGCTAGGCTCATTAACAATACCAATAGGCCTTCTCTATCCGCCAATGGATAGGCCAGTCGGGTTATCTCATGGTCAACTAGAGGTTTGGTTAGAATTAAAGCTTTGAAGCTTAGCCTTAAGCGTTGAAGGACAGCCGTTTGCGTGCGGGTGTGAGGGTTTCCAACACCTGTGGTCTACGCTCCTTCCTCAGGCAGCCGTTGATATCGGACTATTCCGAAACTCGACCAGCAATATAACCCAACTAAAGAGCTACCATTCCCTGCTAACACGTACCAGGATCTACCAAGATCTTCGTTTTGAGCAAATTGAATTGGAATATTCTGGATACCCACTGTCCTCTTCATAATGATACAGATATGGTTAGACTCGAATGATTATCGGGTTATCGGATGACTGAGCGCTTCGAGTCTGAAGATCTCCTGTTCGTTGGTTTCTATGATGGAAATGGTGAGGTCACTTCGAAGGGAGTTCGTCTTCATTCAAACTTGTAGGTTTCGTAATTTGTGTTTTTGGCCTTCCTGTTTCAGCTGGACCCGGATGCAAACACAGGGAATGGATTGAGACACCCTATTGACCCAGTGACCTCATTGGTTGACCAAAGCTACCAGCTACGCTTCGATGATCCTATAGGACTAGAATGTACTCGCCATTAGCCGTGATCTAGTAGTTAATGCTGACAATGTGTACTGGCATGATGATACTATTCGGACGGCACGGGAAATGATACTTCATCTTGTCGCCCACAGGCATCCTGAACTCCTCGTTTCCTTGGCACCAACGTCGTAGCCCGATTGGCTGAAAAACACAAACCCCGCAGAGCACTTGAGTGGATAAGGTCAGAACCGGACGGCGGCCATTCTGCTCTGTTTCATCTCCACCTGTTTTATTACTTCATTACGGGATAGCCGGTTACTATGGATGGGCATCTGACCCATCATAACGAACGCGCAGATATCTCGTTCGCCTCCATCCGATAGGTCGTCAAGTCCTCGCGAGTCACTAATCGCTTGAAATGGGGTGTATTCAGAGGCTGTGTGGACCTGCGCGCAAGATGACGCTTTATAATGCAATGTAATCTATGGACCTACCCATTTATCGTTACGTTCTCGCTCGAGAGCAGTATGGACCGATGATCAAGGTGGTGGTATATCAAGGGTTTCGGCTCGTGGTTCCATCGTTTTCTGGGTTCTTTGTTACAGCTCTGACAAATATAGGTAAATGGAAGGATATAGCTACCGACGAAGATTAAACTGTATTGTACCCGTGTAACTGTACATTGAATGGGACCAGGGAGAGTAGCGGCATATGTTATATATATGTACAAAGGAAAGCGAATGAGGATTATAGGCAATATCAAGACGGATGTATGCTGCCGAAGCCGGTTAGGGGGTGGTGGAATAAATAGTCCGGCAGGTTCGATGAGGGAATAAATTATAAAGAACATATTACTAGTGGCGAAATGAGAATTAGATCAATCGTCGTGGGTGGAAAAGGCCCCTAAATCAACCGTCATTAAAAAGGTCAGCTAGAGAGCAAGTCACTCACAAATACGGCAACACTTGTCACCGCTTGCGGTTGCGATATATGGTCCGTGAATGTCAACAGAGATCACTAACGGAATGAGATACAATCATAGTTTCTCTAAGCCCGAAAACATACCGGAATCTGTGTGACCGTAGAGTTTAAATCGTGCGAGCCTTTCCGTAGGGTCCCAGAATATCAATCGGCGATCTTTGGCGCCGGATGCAAACCATCGACTATCGCTGGAGCAAGCAACCGTCAAGACATAGTCCTTTTGTCGCGAGTCAATATCGGACCGCACATCATTTTTACCGTTCGCCACTCACCTGGTGACCTTTGAAACTGCTAATGAGAGGACAGGCCACAGGGATCAGGGGAGGGTCAACTGGGAGGAGAGCCGACACGTCCCAGTACTTGACCGTATAGTCTAGAGAACCGCTGACGAGGTTATAGCCGTCAGGCATAAACCTGACAGAGTAGACACCATCCTGGTGCCCGCGCAATTTTGCAACCAATTCTCCAGTTTCGACGTCCCATATCCGGATAAGCTGGTCCAAGCACCCACCCGCGACATATCGACTGTTGGGCGAAATGGTGATAGATGTAATGCCGAACTCGACTGCTGCGTCGGTGGTGAAGACCTTGTGGCTGCCCCCCTTCAAATCCCATACTCTGGCCGTCCCATCAGCTGAACCCGAGAGAACAAAGTTTCCATTTTTAGCGTAATCGAGCGCGTAAATATCATTTGTGTGACCCGCAAAAACGTGACGCAACGTTCGTTGATAAATGTTCCAAACCTAAAATGCCATTGAATAGATGAAAGCAAGGTAAAGGGTGATGAGGGAGTGCGGCTTTAATGAAAAGAAATTTACATACCCTTACTTGCTGATCTTCAGCGCCGGTTGCGAGGTATTCACTGTCGGGACTGAAACGGACACTACGAACGTAAAGGTCTTCGTCTTTTGGAAGTGAGGGATCAACAAGAGCACTGCATGAGTAATGAAAGATGACATTAGTGGGGCAGGTTCTTTGAAATGGTGCATGGGGCAGTGACATACCAAACTTGGGCGCCTGTCTTAATGTCGTAAATATAGGCGGCCTGGTTGCATCCCGTGGCAACATATTGACCATCATGGGAAATGTGGATAGAGCAGACCACACTGCACAGCCATAGCCCCAGCACTAAGTTAGCACCGCCTCAGAGGTGAAAACGACAAAAACTTACCTGGAATGAGGGATCGTACGAACCATGTCCACATCTATATCTCGAGGAAGTTTAGGGTTGAAGGAAACCATCCAACCATTGGCTTCCTTGCGATATTCGAGGGGTACATTGTCGAGCGTTAATTCGTCTGGTATTGGTGGTGCGGCAGTCTTGGAGTTGTGGGGAGGGATAGGAGCTACTTGTGACTGGGCATTTGGTCCGTTCGGTGCGTTATTGTCGCTGACAACGGGATCGTTGCCTGAAGTCGTGCGTGGCTGGTGTGGGCGATGCGACAGTAGCGCGGGACTGCGCATAGGCATTGAAGGAACTGAACGGGTGATAATCATAACGGTCGTTACACAACTTTTTCGATCCGTGTTCTTCAAGACGGTTACCTACCTCGATGTACATCACCCGACCGAGCACGCTTCGGGTCACGACACTCATCGTCAGGGTATTCCCTAACGCGACCTTTCATCTTTCGATCGCGGGTTGCCTCCCGCTGCGCGATCTGATCCCGTATTTGAATAGCTGGAACAGAATTGAATGTAGTTGACCGTACGGGGTTTGAGAGTTCACGCAGAGGTGAAGGCGGCGACAGGCCAGCAGCAGCGCGTTGTTGCCTCAGCTCCTCGAAGAGCTTATGACGTTCTTCCTCAAAACGCTGTCGATAGTGTTCTAGCTGGTTCTGAAGGTTCCAAATGGCACGCCTGATCATGCTGAGTTCGACGTCCTGGTCACTTGCTGGTGCGAATGAGGTGAGAATATGTAGAAGGTCAAGTCTTTCGGAAATACCTACCAAGCTGTTGGATATGTGTCAATTCATCGCGAAGCGTATCACGCTCTGTGAGCACCCGGTTGTATTCTTCCCGAATTACTTGCAGTGCGTCATTGACTCTTCGACCCGGGGCGGGAGGAGACGTGGAATGAGATGGTGGATGCTGGAGAGGTCTTCCATTAGGGGCGGGGACCTGTCTATGCAAAGCCATTAGTGACGACAGTGGGCACAGAGAAAGGGGGCCAATGGGAAAGGATGGTTTAAGAAGGCACGGCAACTTATGCGGGGGAGAGGCGACTGGGTTTGCATCACGGGGGCTTAAATATGTAAGGCTCGGTAGATTTGAGTGTGTCACCAGATCCAAGGTCAAGATCCCGACCGTTCTTCATGACCCTTTTTTAGACATGATGAACTGTTATGTGCAAATGTCAGGGTAAGTAGTTGCCGGATTCTTGATAGGCTCGCGTACCTTGTTGCCAACTCGCCGGCGGGAGTTTAGTGAAGGACAAGAGAGCCAGGCTTAGGGCTTGATGCATAATGGGATTTTTGAGGCTAATGACCTGCATATGTGTGCATAGAAGACGCACATGGGGAATGCTGCGCTGTACCGCCAACGAGTCGCTGCACAGGTCATCAATTGCCCTCCGGCATTCATACAGTAAGCCGAACACGCCCTTCCCGTACCACCGGATCCACTTCTTTGAATTCTCCGTCCGCATTCTTCCATATGATGCTGACAGTTGCAGAGCTACGTGAGATATTATCTGATGTTATCAAAGAGCCCGGTATTTAAGAACGAATAGCATGTTTACACTGAGTGGAAGAACATCGTTGGCGCTGGATCACTTGACGATATAATAAAATAAGTTCAGATAAACACCCACTTTGGTCGGAATGACTCACCCACGAAGGGATTGGAAAATTGATCTGTTCGCGTGTTGGTAACATTGGTGGCATCTGAAAATTTGCTTGAATGCCGTTCCTGCTAGAAGGGGCCGTAGCTCCCCATAATGGGGAATGTTAGTGGCAGGGATGAGGTGTCTTCTTGATCGATTTTTGAGGAATACGTTTGACAGACTCTTACAAGACAAGTCAAGTTCCTCTGCTGGTTGCCGAAGCTGGCCATCAAAGACAAAAGGTTCGTTCTAATGCTTCCTTTGGCTTCTCGGCCTGCGAAGCGGTACCTCTGAGTCATGACAGCACTAATACCGCCGCTCGTGCAGCACTGACTGGGCCAGTGGTCTGGATAGGTTATCACATCTTCATGAGCAAGCCATCAGATACATCAGTAGAACCAGACTCCAACGCGGCATTCCTGCCGATGCTGTTGGGTGTTCCCATCCGATGGATTTTGGATGTCTATATCGGGGTCCTAGCAAACACCACATGAATCCCAATAATGTTGGCCGGCCAAATCCCTTCTGAGCGCTCAAGCACCCACGAAAACCGGGTTTCACGGTCTAAAACGCAGGGGTGGGCATTGTCGCGAATACTTCAGAAGACTAGCCCCCTAATCCAACATGATTATATACACGGAGCCCAGGCTCTATCGTGAAGATGCTGTGAGGAGGAGGAAGTGCGTCCATGTGATGATGTCAGCTATTTTAATGAGATCGGGACCCACAAGCGTAAGTGAAGCGTTGGACAGCCATGTCACCGACACAGTCAACCAGGCCAAGGTCGCCGCTGTCCCTAAACTCAAGAACCGGAGCTTTGCTTCGCGGAGCAGAAAACCCACCAGGGTGATTATTCGGACCATGGCAGGGGCCAAAAAAAACTCACAACTTTTTTCTTGAACCAACTTTCGATCGCCGTTTGCCCTTGTCCCCCGACAAACGGCATCGGATGATAACGAGTGACTAGTCCATTTGGGCATAGATATTCCCCAAAAGCGGCCTCGTGCTTGTGGATCGTCGTTCCAAACTCAGTAAAACCAAGACGCACTGAATCTACATATTTTCTGGGTTTCCCCAAATAAGAGATACGTATGCATTGAGTTCGGTGCGTTGACCGTCGACCGGTTGACTACGTTCGGATGGTGTGCCCGGTATGAAGTATTCAAAACCAACCTGATATGGCAAGTCGGTGACGCCTTGACAGACAAGAGTATGGGTTCATACGTTGTTGTGTTTACATCAGGAATAGCCGAAGAACCAATGGGTAGACTTCGACAAGAGTATGATAGTAATGGTCTTCGTTGACCCCCGTGTTTAGTACGCCACTGACTCTGCGAAACCGCTGTCAAAGAAAAAGGAATCGTAAACGTTACGTTACCTCAAAGCACATTTCCTATTGCATGTTCAACTAGTATATCGTTAGTTGTGTCATGACTTAAAGCAACATATATGTTTTGTCAGACTCAAGCTCTTAATGCATCTGACTCCTCTTATTGTTCCTAGCTCTCGTAGGCAGAGCTCTTCTTGGGGTATGAGGTCTATAATGGGTCTTTGCGTAAGAGCGGCATAGAAACCTTATCAAGCCCTTTCCCGCTCCAATACTCAAGTGGAGACGGTATTTTGCGAACACATGTCAGAGATACATGCCACTGTGTCTGATATAATGCAGGGTTCAGGCCCTGGTGTCCAGGCTACAGTATCATTGGCCAATTCAGTACTTACATGACACAAACAGGGGGTGTATTCGCAGGGAAATACCTCTATGTAAAGTTCCAGAGTTCGCCGACGACGTCGACATTTTGTTGTAATGGTGCTGACTCTGCCTCACCATCATCTATCAACATTGTATCCGTACTCATTACCGATATCGGAAACGAAATGAAGCCTCGGGGCCAATCGATAGCAAGTGCGGGTTCCTTCTTGATCTTTCTGTTTGCATCGGTTTCGAAGAGCTGTATAGATCAATTAAAAGGGGAGGAAGGGAGGTACGTTATCAGATAGGTGGCATCAAGTAAAGAGACGGGGCCTACCGTGGCGTAGGTATGATCCAAAAAATCCTCCAAGGGATAATTTGGTTTTGTGAAGGGCTCCGCAAAGATTTTGCATAGGGTGGAGACGGTTGTATGATAATGTGATCTATGAGATACAAGTTCCCATAGAGAGCTCTCCAGGGCTCGTGTAAGCGTGGGGTTCGGCTCTGACGGAAGGAATGGATCTGTGTACCGAGAGACAGACAACGCAAAGAAACGGTTAATCGGGCCGGGAGCCCTAATAATATTAATGACTGGATCAACCCACCCGTATATTCATCGGGAGTACTGTTGTTATGGATCATGACCATCAGCGCCGGATGTTTCTTCAGGGTGTTATAGATGAACGGGATGATCATCACGATGGCTGCTGGAGGGGCGCTCAGGCTAAGCCGTGACAAGCGCTTGATGAAAGATGCGAGTAGTATTGCCGGAAGGTGACTAGAAACAAATGCGGTGAGGTGAGGGCCCAGTCGATCGATCGAAACGAGGCGTACGTCGAGCTGAGGAATAGTTCGGTCATGCGGAAAAAACGGGCCCTGTGTTTGAGGTGCAGGACATCGCGATCTAAGAATGCATAAAGGCGAGTGTAGAAAGCTGGATAGTCCCTATCGAGATGGAGTTTGTGAGGGAAGTTGTCTCTAAGGGGAATAACATAACCGCTTACAAGTTGTAGTCCTTCATCAGGATAAAAAGGGCATTTAACGCCAACAATCCAACAGAGCCCCCTTCGCGGCATGTCAATATCGGGCTGTGACTAATGGGAGTTACCCTCACCATAATCAACACATGCACCTACCCAGTCCATAATGAGGACAGGGCGTGTAAGATGTGGTAATATCCCGCGATGCATGACATTGAGTACCCGTACAACAAGCTTTTCCGCAGTGTCGGATTTGGACAAGCGAGGAAGGAGGGCTAGCCATGTTCGAGTAAAGACGGCACGATGTGATGCAAGGGAATGCAATGACTGATGAATTGTCATCTGATGCAAGCGGATACCGGGGTCTTTGGCCTTTGGTGCCTCAGGGGGTGCAGGTTCGTCCTCAAAGTACTTCCGCCAGTCATCATTATCATCTTTGTTATCGTTGCTTTCGGGTGCCTCGATATCCGAGTCGGAGGCATCTCCGTTTGCTTTTGACCTCTTGGACTTGGGAGGGGGGGTACCTACTTCCACCACCCACCACGCATTGAGTTCGGAGGGTTCTGTTGGGAATGTCGTAAGGCGTTCGAGGATGGAGAGGAGATTGAGGGGGAGAGTCGGATGATTCGGGTGGGCGTTCAAGATGGTTCTATCGCCGTGTACGTTATTCGGTTGGAACCAGCCAGAGGACGATAAGACTTACGCAGACTCGCGGAAGAAAAACCAGCGAATGTCGTCATGTACGCTAAGCCAGGTTTCGTAGAAATAGTTCGCGACATCAGGATCGAGCAATTGGTCATCAATATTTTCGGAGCCCAAGCGAGGCGATGGTGAGCACAAGAGTAGTGCTGAGACAATTTTGCGAAAATGTGAAAGGTGAAATTGAGGCTGAGATTTAGATGATGAAGACGAGTTTGTGGAGTACAAAGTGGATAGGTGTTTCTGCAAGGAGAATAAAATCTGGAGGGCAGAGATCTGACAAGGTGTTTCAGATGTGACCTGGGAGTCGCCGGTAATTACGCACCCGCAATGTCTTCTCCACATCCTTCAGTAAGCCGGTAAGAAAAACCACGTAAGTGTTTAATTGTTCCAATAGCCAGGTTTTGACCAGCTTCGCGGCTTCGTCCACACCGAGGCCGAGTTTGCGACTAGTTATGATAACAACGAAGACGCGGTAAGAAGCGTATATGGCCTTGGAAGTTTTCTGAGCGTCTTTTTCTGAATGTACAATGTCCAGCAAGTCTGCGAGGGAGTTGAGGGATTCGTTCTTGCCCACGGCGTCAATGAGCGCAGACTCGATTAAACTCATCCGCTCTGTGAATCCAGTGTCATGGTCGATTCTGCGCTTTTTCGTGGGCGGTAGGGAGCGAGGTGGCATTTGACTGATCTAAAGACCAGTTTATCAGTCGTTATTATGGGAAGAATAACAGAATGAACAAGCGTGCATACCTTGGTCAAAAAGCAATGAACAAAAATCGTTGATCGCTCACTCTACACCCGGCCCGGGAGGCATCCGACAAATACATGCAAATACATGCTATCTTAGGAAAAATGTCATCATTCAGCGTCGGACTTACCAGTGCTTAACTCGTTGATATTCAACGGATTTTATGTTTCGCAGATTATACTCGACTGCTGCACACCCAGCTAGGTTTCAGCTTCCACAGACAATTCGCCAACTGCTCTCCTCGAACGGCCAAGAGAACACGACTGCATCTGTTACGGGTTGGATCAAGTCAATTCGAAAACAGAAAAACATCACCTTTGCTGTTGTTAGTGATGGAACGACGGCAGAAGGATTACAGGCCGTTGTGCTGAAGAAACAGGGAACTTCCCCGGAGCTGCTCAAGAGGTAGGCTCATTTTCTAAGCCTCGAGATAGGAACGCTGACCAAAGGCAGACTTACGAATGGCGCGGCAGTGCGTTTGACAGGAAACCTAATAAAGTCTCCGGGCAGTGGTCAAGACTGGGAGCTTGTTATCCAGGAGGGCGACACAAACGCTATAGAGGTTCTTGGAGACTGTGACGTCGATGTATGTCTCTGTTCCTACCATAGAATGGTACCTGACTGTTCTGTAGACCTATCCTATCCAGAAGAAAACTTTATCCACGGAATACCTTCGCGATAACGCGTATTTACGCGCTCGAACTGGACAAATAGCTGCCATGCTGCGCCTTCGAGACCACATCTTCCACAACCTTTCTCGTTCCTTTGAGGTTTGTATGCTTCATCTCGTACTACCAAACGTCTATTCACTGAGCCGCGAGTAGTCTCAAGGATTTACATATACCCATACACCTATAATTACGGGTAATGACTGCGAAGGCGCTGGCGAAGCTTTCCGCATTGCACCTCTACAACCCAACGCAGATGCAAACCCAAACACCACTCCACTAGAATTCTTTTCACGACCAGCATATCTTACAGTCTCACACCAACTCCACCTCGAATCCCTCACCACTGCCCTCTCTCGCGTATACACCCTCTCTCCATGTTTCCGCGCCGAACGCTCTATGACAGGCCGCCACCTCGCCGAATTCTGGATGCTCGAAGCGGAATGGAATCTTGCTACGCGGTTCGACAGTATCGAGGAGATCTGTGTCTTTGTCGAAGGTGTCATCCGAAGGTCTATTGACCCCAATTCGGACGATATCATAAAACTCTGGGAAGAGAAAGATGGTGGCAAAGGCTTGGAGTCGGAGGACTATAAGACCTTCCGCGCAGCGTTCGATAGCGAGAAACCTTGGAAGCGTATGACCTATACGGAGGCTATCGAGTTGCTCCATGCGGAATATGCGCAGGGGCACAAGTTCGAGTTTAAGCCTGTCTGGGGCGAATCACTGTCAAGCGAACATGAGCGGTGGTTAGCGGAGGTCCATGTTGGTGGACCCGTATTTGTGACCAACTACCCGATAGGATTGAAGCCATTCTATATGCGGGTGAATGAGGATGGGAAGACGGTGGCATGCTTTGACTTACTAGTCCCGCGTGCGGGGGAACTTGTAGGTGGAAGTGTGAGGGAGGAGAGATGGGATGTCCTCACGACCAGGATGAGGGAATTTGCGCTGTTACCCTCCAGTGAAGGTGCTGAACAGCAGAGTGAGGGAGCAGTCGAAGGAGAGAGATCGACCAGCGGCTCCACGTACCAGTGGTATGCAGACTTGAGGAGGTACGGCGGTGCTCCTCATGGTGGTTTTGGTCTTGGATTCGAGAGATTGGTTAGTTGGGTTGGCGGGATTGATAATGTGAGGGAGTGCATTGGTATGCCAAGGTGGACTGGGAGGATGATAATGTGATTTGATAGATGGGCTGCTCACGGTCGGTGAAGTTGTCTCTCGTTTGTAGATCTGATGTTGCATAATAGATCATTTCCACTCCCCGACCCAAACGGTACACCACTTCTGCGATGACCCATGAGTTTCTGCTTTACAACACCTATGTCAAGTTGCGACTGAACCGTGCGACTTAATCAAGTCCACTAGGCTCGCCCAATGCCCAACGAAGAGTACGCACCCAGCCATGCCCGACCCCGACGTTGCCGGCATACGCAGTTGAAGTAATGCCCCCCAGGTCTACGTCTCCCGTTGGTGCTGATATAGTCCCAGTCAAAGTCATTTCGGCGCAGTTGATGATCACGGCTCACATCGACATTTGTCGCACTCAAGTGTTGGATCACTTTCGGTACTGCCAGACCCAAGTGCAACCTACGATTCATGCATGTTTCCTTCGGCTATCCGGGGAATGCCAATGCTCCCATCTCGTCACCAGACACGTACACCGCCCGCTACGCCACCCAAGACCCACATGAATTCAACTTCGGCCAAAGAGCCACCGACCTACGTTACAAGTCCACATTTTCTCGAAAAAACCTGGGTCAGGTTCGAATGAATCCTGATAGAGAATGCGGACCATCCGTCGTGATCCTCGTAATTATAGACGGTGACGTCCATCGGAAGCATGGAATATTACCCAGACGGGTATAGTGAGCGTTGGAAGCATGTCGCCCAACAAAACGGTGCATCCCACGATTAGAGTCTGCTAGGACCAATTACCTATGTTTCAACCAACAGTGGTATGTTCGACTGGTCCATGCAACCTGTATATTTTCTGACGCCCGGAAAGTCTATCTAGATGATACTTCACCCTCAAACACCAGTATCAAAGCGTGTGCACGGTGGATGTATGCTCTTTTCAATATCCGCATTTAAGAACCCCATCGAACCAAATCGACGGTAGCCCAACGGCTGTTCGTTAGTCACAACCCTGCAGCCTAAAATACAAGACACACATTATATGCTACCGCACTCGTGCAACGGATCCTTGGTGATGAATTTCACCCCGAGACCTGACCTTAGAAGACACAAGTCGGCCTTCAATGACAGTCAATATTTTAGGCATTTTCATTCATCATGTCGAGTCGAAGCACCCATTACCCGACATTCGTCTCGAAGACGTTTCTCACTGATGGGTTCCTTTTGCTAGGGCCGACCGTTCAGCCATAATCGATCAGATAGTTGAACGGCATGTGCCTTGGTCAAGCCAGGATTAATTCACAAGTCCCCATCCCAAACCAGACAAACGAAAGAAATATTCCCAAGGGCGCGCCAACCATGCCTTGTCAAGTCTCCCTCCCGCATACCATGACCTCCCTATCATCAAAACACCCTACATAAAATCCAGGAACAATGCTTGTGTCAAATACCCTGAAATTTCTCAACGTGGTCCGTCAGTGACGTGACACTTCGCCCGTCCTGAGTGTTGGCTGGCTGTAAACGCAAACTCGCGGTTCGGCAGGTACAGGATCCTACCGAGGTTGGCACCGTTAGGGCTTTATAAAGCATTTATATTGACTTGAACCATGGACTTGGACTTGCCCTACAGCTCCCGTGAGCTCCATGGCTTTCGTAAATATTCGTTATGCGCAATGCCACAGTAAAAAGCAAACATCAGTCTTCGCCGGAGATCGCCAGGGTGAGCGGGCGTCACTTGTAATATCCAAATCCTGAGGACGAAACACAAAACCCAAACATGAGGACTGGCCCCTCATCGCTTCCATGCCCAAGGCAGACTACACCAGAATCTCGTAACACTTTTCAATAGTAAGCAAGTGGTGAGTGATGCCCGCCGCACATCCGATCCGTGGAGTCAGAATGCCCTTTCTTCAACTCCGCGAATCGCAACTTTGTAACCACCCGATGGGTGGTGACCACGATCATGGGTTAGACTCAGCTTCAATATTGGGGAAATCTTCGGTTTGGTATCCTGGCTACCCGTTTTCTGCTCCAACGTCGCGCGGTTCGCATTCTTGCGATGATGGTCATGTTATCGTCATCTATGTATCATTTCTCCATTACACATTCCCGTATACACATAAAGATAATTGACATGGTTCTCTTCCAATAAACAAATAATGAATTCCGCTGTCTCTACTATTCATAACAATTGTACATGAGTTTGATCCCACGGAAACCCCAAGTCCTCGAGGGCGTGCCTAGCTGATAGGCGCTACCGCACAAATCGCAGGTGACGATTGATGTTTGCAAGCTTGAACAACTTCGTGAAGTTTCCATTGACGAAAGCATGTTCGTATTCCTCATTCTCTCCGTCTGGCACCGTGATCTTCACCTCCTTTCCATCTGCGTCGATTATCGTGATTGTATCCGGTCTTCGGCAGTCTTTATGCTCGGGGGAGGCTTCCATGTCGTCACGCTTGGAAGGAGAGGGGAAGAACCAATGTGCAGCTGAAACTGAAGAGATCGTTGGTTTAGCTGGCACGAGGTGGGGAAATGAAAGAAGACACACAAGCAAAAGTTGGCTGAAAGCACGTCACTGCATCCGCAGACCGAGTGATACCTTCGCAGAATGCATTAGAGTGTATCTGAATGCTGGGAAGGTCTCTTGAGCTGGAAACTCGAATATAGAATGAAGGGAGCCTCACGATGCCTCTTCTTGGGAGATAGCAAGGAAGGTAGAAGCAAACAGACTCCCTCCAGTCGAGCAGCATCCACTTGAAGGTATATTACTGCAAGACATATGACTTCCTGTGCAACCATTGCTCGTGAAGAGGTGGATCGTCCCTGTCGTTTGGGCAGAGGCACATTGTAACAATGCTAACAAAGCAAGCCACCAGCAGAAAGTCAAGGGCATGGTAGAGGACAAGAAGCCGTGGTGGTACACATGACGACCTGGGACGATGCAACGCAGAGGACCTCATTTAGGGTCGCATGTGCCGAGTCCCGACCAATGAGAATTTGGAAGGATGATAATCGACACCGCGGGCCGCAGGAGGCCGCAGTCCATCTACATACAAATTAAGTTGTGCGCTGAGCATTGATGCTCCACAGAGTTTGGTGGGAATTTGTGGACACTTTGTGCGGGCGTGAGACCAAGCGCTCGGGGCTGATAATAGCATCCAGGTGGTGCCGGGGAAAAAAGAAGAAAAAAAGAGCTGAGGATTAGGAGACTTCCGGTCATCTGATAATTAACACAAGGCGTAGAATGAGTGCAGTGAGGGTGGTGGACAAGTGCAGCAGACTCTACGAACGTGCAAATTGGAACATCACATCACAGCCTGTCACAACCCCCGACTTTTGATCGTTCCTCTAGTCATGACCGGTCTGCCCCTTGATCAATTGATTTTTCGAAACCACCAGCAAACGTGACATCATGCAAACCTCGACGCTTTTATGATGCGCGTATGGTGTATGCTTCGACTTTGGGTTTGTAGAAAAGTCCAATTTAGTCTACGGGTCGTACAAAGAATATCAACGTGTCAACGGATACGCTGTACAGATGCAAAGAATCGAATAGAACAGTCAACGGGTGTGCTCAGTGTGGCAAGAAACTAGGAACAAAGTCAGATTCCAAGAAAAACTCCTCGCTGGGGTTAAATCATATCCGAGTCGATCGTGGTTATGACCGACGATTTATGGAGTAGGGACTTGGTTTACGTTTGAATGGACTCGCCCCTGTCCATCTGTCGGGTCTGAACTGAGCTGCCGCCATTTTGTTCCTCAATGCAATTCATCGAACAGTCCTGAATAAAAGCGCCTCCGCCGAGTCCCGATTCCTCCTCTAGACAGAAGTTCGCCCGGGTAGTCTCTGTCAGTGGCATCCTCGATCCTTCAAGCCCTTTAATATTCCCCGAACGAGACATCGGAGCGACAACATCATCAACCTTCTCTATTGAAGTACCGGCAGGTATATCGGCGGTTCTGAATTCAGCCAGTCCAATTGAAACACTCCCTTCTTTATACCCCACGGCTCGGTAGACTCGTCCTGGAATGGAAGGAACAATAACATCTATTTTCGCATTTATATTGCTCAGTGCCGACCGAATGTCACCCAGCGTTTGCAGGACCTGCGTGTTGTGATCATCCTCCATATCGGTAAGCTTTGCGGTGGTGGGCTCTGAAGCGGGCTCAGCCGAGGCTTGAGACCGAGGAGTGGCAGGGTCACGCGTGCGACGTAAACCTCGACGCGAAGTCCCGAGAACGTAATAAGGCTTCTTCACGATTCTCCCCAGCTTCGCGGCTCTTGTAGTTCGAATCGGTAGAGTGGAGGTGGTACCGTGAGTAGGGGTTCTTGATGTAGAGGGTGTAGGATAATCGTCGGTGTCTTCATCGAGCTGATCGACCTCCTCACTCTCCGTTTCAGCCTCTTCTTCTTCGTCTTCTTCGTCATCCGAATCCGGTAGAGTCCTGGGGAATGATATCTTTCGCCTTGGAGGGTTGAGATTTACCAATTCGTTATATTCCGCTTCTGTGATTTTCATTTCTTCCATTATCATGACCTTTCTGAAATAACTTGTACGTGGACAACAGGCATGTCGTTGGACGCAGGACTCGCAGCGTAATTCTTTGCGGTCACAAACCGTCCAAAGACATCGCTGACAATCCTAATAAATAAATAAATAAATAACATGAGCGACATAAAGGGGGGAGGGGGTAGGTGTTAGAAAAGAACATACATAATACTCATCCCCTTTTTTCAGAGACCGCAACCATTGTCGGGCACGTTTACGATACGGGGACGTTTTGCCGCCAAAAGGATGACGGTAGAGTTTATAAAACTGAGTAAACCGATCTTTGATCGATTCGGATACTGCCAGTTCACTACTATTGTTCTTCCGATCGGAATCACCACCGCCGGCGTCGATATGCGGACCTGGAAGGAGAGCGTTCAGTTCGCTTCGATTCAGGTGAGCGACGATGGAGGCAGTGCGGGGTGACTCCATAATGAATGAATGAAGGAACGACTATGCAGGAGTGAATGACTTTCAATAGGTATTTATACCTGAAGGATTGGTTCAAGGTTCGACGACCGGAGGACCTTGAAGTGCCTCAAGGCGCCATAGCGCGGCACGTTCAACATATACTAGTCAATATATATCCCAAATTGTTGACCATAAGCTAAACCACAGACACCGCAGTACGCGGCGACGACTCTTGGGCCACGTTCCAGTGCAACGAGTCACACGTGCGCATACCCATTTAGTCCGGCCGAAGTCCATGTAACACAGCGAGGCCAATGCGCAGCACGGGAGTCACATCCCGACGCACTCTCTTGCTAAATCAAGGCAGATCCGAGGCGGACAAACCCAACTCTGGTGCGAAAACCGGGGGCTATGGTCGATCATCAGCCAAATGGAGAATTTAGTGGACAACGTTATAATTCCCTGGGGTCGGCCCTTCCTATTCTCACACCCCAGCCAAGTATACCCACCAACGGTCTGGGGAGGCGCGGCGCGAGTGCGGGTTCCTCCGCAGCAAATCCCTTCTTTGGGATCGCCGCTTCTAAGCTTTTGCTTCTGCTGGCGGTTTAGGGAACCATAACGAAAGATGAACGAAAGATAGCAGTCGAGTCGTCCAATAAACCGATTTATACTTTAGAAATGTCGGACCACCTATAGTAATTAGGACAAGGATAAGGCAATACCAGAATCTCTAGGGTCAAGCTTGTGGGTGGGGTTGTCTATGCAAAGTCTATGTGGAAGCTGGGATATCTAAGAAAGTCTGGAAGGGTATATGAATTATCGAAGAAGGAAAAGCGTACGGGATTGGGCGTTGAAATGAAAGGAACGACTTGAGTCACCTGTTGGAGGGAGGCCAGCCGAGTTGCAAGATTGTTATACGAGCGATAACGGGACGCCGGTACTATACACAACATGCAAACGAGAAACGATAAGGCAAGATGGAGAGCGGACGGAGACAAAGGAAAACCGGGATCAGGAAAATAAGAGGGGAGGAAGAGGGGGGAAAGGCAACGGGGTTGATGCAAGGAAAGAAAAAATTCTACTCGATATGCGGGGAAACTAACAACCAAATATTATAATTACACAGCGAGATGCATCTCCACAAACAAAACGAGAATGATACGAGAAGGGAACCATTGCCAAGAGTAGGTAGGTCCAAATGCAATGCGAAGAAAATTCTGTCAGTAATGTTACAGAAAAGAGATCGAATATGGCCCAAGCAGTTCCAGGTGAGTGCCAACATAGCATCACAAGAGAAGGGTGATGCTGGCTGGCGGAGGGAAGATATCATGAGTATTCGGGGGTTTCCTCGGCATCCTGATTGATGAAAAACTTGCGCCTTCCACTAGCAAAATGCCCTCTATGCGAGATCTCTATCATGCACTCCCAACGTCGATACCAGTCCGTTGCCCAAGACGATCGTCGAGCCAACACCTTTCCAGAACTGCTAGCCACTATGCGAGTTGAAGGTTCGGAGTAGGCTGAGAGTGACCAGTTCGCCTCCTGGAGGGAGGAAAGGGCAATGCTTGTGTCAGATGAGGTGCGTGTTGAAACACGATCAAGGGACGAGGATGAGGACGAGCTGGAATAGGCGTAGCGGGAAAGCGCGAAGCACTTCTCTTGGTCCCGTGTTCCAGTGCCCCCCAGGGACAGCTCACTTTCTGTCTCGCTATCAACAAGGGTCGCATCCGAGTCATCACTGGACATCACAGATGAAGCTGCCGTATCCAGGGGATCGCTCTCGCTTTCTGTCTCGTCGTACACATCGAAAGCGTCATCGGCATACATACGTTGTTGCGATGCCAGATGGACATCATGCATCCAGAGTGTCTTTGCAATCGTCCACATGGGAAGGTTAACGAAAGTTCGATCAATTTGGATACAGAAAGCATCATGAAGAGCGGATAGATCGCCGCGCCGGGGGTGAATCGACATGGGAGGAAGCTCGAGTTCCTGGGGGTGGACAGGGTGCAATGCAGACTTCCGTTTCTGACAAGGGGAGTTAAGAGGGGAAGCAAGTGGATCGTCCAATGCGGTTTCTAGGAACGACTCCTCCAGTTGTGGCTTTACTGTACGCACAGGACCAGCCTTGACCTCCCAAACATCCTCTCGCGTAGCCCAAAACCATTTGATATGGGCCAGAGCGTGTCGAGAATAGCCACGATGACGATAGTTATGGCGCTGGGGATTACAATGAGGGAGATGGGGGAAAGGTAGAGGCGTGACTGGCGGGGAGGAAGGCTTCATGTCTCGTTTTGAGGATGCAATAGGGGCTGACACTGGTTGTGAGGGGGCGGTTGATGGTGGGGATGATGACTTCACAGCTTTGCTTGGCGGCGATTTCGCAGACTTGACAAAGGGAAAAGATAAGCGAGATATGGTGGTTTTTCGATTTGAAGGGGCAGCTTTTTTAGCTGTAGAATCTAATTCGTCATTAGAGGGCTCGCGAGGACAGAGAGACTCGGTGTCCCTCTTATCCATGTCTGACGAGTCGTAGCAGAGGATGGAGAGTTTAGATTTGATTCGGGGGGTAGACATGAGGCGGGCGGTGAGGGAGGAACGTGAATTAGGAGAAGTGGTGGACATGGGAGGGCAAAATTTATGGGACATTAAGGGAGGGGGAACGGAGTCGCCGGACCCAGGATGGCAGGTAGGTCGTGAAGACTGATCAAGTGATCCTGGCATGTCAGGGGATGACTTGGCAGTGCTCAACTCTACTGGGTGTGCCATGGGTTAGGTTACAAGGGCGACATTTAAGGAAATAGATTGCGACCAGAGGAGACAAGAGCCGGAATCAGTGAACGGCCAGGCTTGCTGGCACCGATAAGTGGCTTGTAACTTTCTGCAACATGAAGGTCGGAGATCAGCCGGGCTCTAGAAAGTCGGATAGATTATTACCTGGTCTTCTCCGCTGCCAATACGGAGAGCTGGTGGGGTCAAGAGCGAACTCTATGGCGCAAAGATGCGCACACACCCCTCTCGGGACGACGGTCTTCTGCTGTCGGTTAGTGTGAAAACATTGATGTTTCCGATGAGAGTACCTAGAACGACGCCCGTCGTTGTATAAGAATAAAACCAGAAAACGAAACGGAGCGCAGGGAAGGTGGGACTCTGTGTCGTCCTGTCCAGCTGGATATAACAACAACGCCCTTTCCCACGCCCCCTTGTTTGGATGCTGTTTGGCTGGGGTGCTCCTGTTAGACTCCAAATCAGACCCCTATATAGACACCCTGTGAGAGGTTTGGGGCACGCGATCTTCTTTCGTCCTTGCCGGAATGCGCCCGGAATATCCCTAATATTGAGCACAAGAAACGAGGTCGACACCTTTGATCATATGCGCAAAGCTCCATCATTACTTCATCATCGACCGACATTAACACTTTACTCTTCCCCATTATTCCTAGCCAATCGCCGGATTCTGAGATGGTTCGCGGGCTCGTTCTTAAGCACTATACTACACACATTTTTACGTAGCGCAAGCCCCGACAAGTGGGTATGTGCCAAACCCATATCTGTGTCGAACATCCATTCTATCCTCCTCGACAGCGAAGATGGACATTTATAGTCTACCACGCTGACATGTTTTATTTCCGGCTGGCGGATTAATTTGTCTCGGTCCCCACTTAGCTGCTAGCCGGACATGCTGTCTGCCCGACATCCACTCCGCCGAATGGCACTGTCAATCGTTCGCATGACCAGTTGGTCACCAGATAAAGCTGTTCAAAAAATCCTCCTAAACCTCGTCCCAAGTGGTCCCATTCTGACTTTGAAATTTGATTTCCCACACATGCGAACGAAACTTCGAAAAGCCTTCTAACAGGCCGCCCTAGGCCGCCCCAAACGATGAACTGGGACGCCACTTTACCCACACGTTAGTGCCATGCACTGCCATTTCGGTGATCGCCAGAACCAAACTACTGGATAGTACAGGTAACGCTGTTACACGCCAAACCGGGGTCCCATATTCAGTCTCCTAGTCTCGCTTCACAAACCGAACGGGCATATCGGAAACGCCAAGGGTTATCACCAATTCGGCGTCCAGTACTCTCTCCCTCCACTGCTCTTTGGTCTCCCCTACCGATAATAACGGTTCAACTCTCCATTCTCTCATAAGCATTGTCAAAAAGGCAATGGCCTCTGTCATCCCAAATTTCCTACCTAGGCATGCTCTGGGACCTGTGACCTTTTGCGTAAGCACTGCTGTGGCACGGGTTTGGGGAACAAGATCTCACCGACGCTGAAGGCAGTGAATGCCTCCGATTCGGCTGGAACTCCGTGCCATCTTGAAGGCTTGAACTTTTCTGGCTCATCGAAGTAGCGTGGATTGTACTCTGGGGGTCGGGCCATTTTAGTTGACGCTTATCTCAGAGAATGGTCTATTTCTGGACTTACGGACACCAATCATATCCACAACAACCTGGAGAAAAGAACGGGGACTAAGTAAAGTTGGGAGCAAAATCTCCAAACGGACTCTTTACCTGCGTTCCTTTGACAATCGGAATGGTTCTCGTTCCCTCATCTCCATCTGAACCTGGAATATTCAGTACTGTATCCTCACGCGCTTCCCGAATCATCACATGGCCAGATGCTACAAAGGCCCGGTCAATTTGCCGTCATGCATAAAACGGACGCAGACAAGGCTCACGGAATAGTCGGAGGGACTCGAGAAAGACGGCAGTGACTTTGTCTAATTTGCTGAAATCATCCCAGGTCTAATTTAAGATTAGCTATGCTTCTTCGGTGCTCGGAGCGAAAGGTCCACGCACAGGATCATGAGACCTGCCAATGACGGACACTATGTGCTCATGCACTTCCTCCTGTATTTCTGCGAAATATGCCATGAATCCAATTGTCGCAGCGAGTGTATGTGCCGTTGTCTCTATCCCAGGCATCAGTCTCGTTTCAGAACGACAAGGAAATGAACAAACCATGACCCGCGAACAACATAATGAAGACATTTCCAATCTGTTCTCTTTAAGCATGAACTACCAAGTTGAACGAAGCACAAAGAACTCACCAACTCCTCATCACTCAACCGATACTTGCTCTCCTCGTTCTCATTGGCCTGTACCAACCTCGTGAACACGTCGTCCCTTACACTCATCCCATTCCTCAGATCCTTCCTCTTCTCTTCAACCTGGCTCTGCATAAAATCAGTCAACTGATCGCGCGCTGCTTGGAGTTTCCTCAAACTAATGGATCTAGTATTAGGCCTTCGGAGCTTCTCGAGGTGGAGACTCGGCGTACCTTTTAATCGGCAACTTGAAAACCCACTTGGGTACCATGATCATGGTAAGGAACGCATCTGTGGTCAGGCGTAGCGCCTCCTGAATGGTCATGGTGCCATCTGGCGCAGTTGGTGGTTCGGACCATACGAAAGGAAAACCGAATCCGCATTTCCCGATGATGAAAAGGGCGAACTGTGACAGGGATCAACCCGGGTAAATAAAAGGGTGTTTTATTTGGCGGCCGTACCTTGAAGGTGGTTCGCTGAAGTACCGGAACGTCGATTGATTTCTTGTTTGACCATCCATCGTTTGAGACCATTTCTTTAAAAGTTTGGACGCTCTCGTTCCAGACGTACTCGTACCTATGGAGAGGACAAGGTGAGTTACCTGCATTCTATTATCAACGCCAAACTCACAGTTTGTTGCTGAAGGCAGGACCCAGGATACGCCTATGCTTTCGCCACATCTCCCCATCTGCCGCAAGGAGATTCATTCCCCAAAGCCTAGCATGAGAGTCTAATCCACAATAATTCCCATATGTTCGAAGACGAAACAACATACAAGAGTATCCGACTCGCATATTCCGGTTTGACAAAGCTCGTTTTGTGCCCTCCGACGATCACTTGTCTCGCTACATCCAGATTATTTGTATAAAATGATGGATCGCCGGAGATGAGAGGTACAAGCGAAATGACCTCGCTTCGGAATCTCTTGTAGACTGCGGGGAGGGGGATAGACATCTCGGAGTTGGGTTTAATCTATTATACTCCGACCTGAAGGGTACGCACGAGTTGTCCTATTGTTCCAGGGATATCGGATTCCCATATTCCACCATGTCGACGGAAGAAAAGCGCCAGGAAACCATAGTGGATGGAAAAGAGGTCTAAGACCAGGTACGTAATTCATTATCTGTAGGCTAATAAGCGCTTCTAATGCAGATAAGTGCAATGATTTTGAGTCACCTTTAGATTACGAAAATATGCCAATACCCTCGAACTCGCGAAGACGGCGAGAAAGGCCAATAGCACCTTCGGGGCTGTCAGATTTCTCAGATGGTCATCTAACAACCCCGCCAACCTTGGCGACCTTTCGAGCCAGCCATTAAGTGCGTCCATATTGATCGGAATCTGCTTCTTAGGAATGAGCAAACGCAAAAAGGGAAGGGATGAGTGCGCTATGGGGTGCGTGTACGGTAAACAGTGCGATGTATGAGGAAGACTCTGACGATGACAACCACAACATCAGGGTATTTATCAGCTGTCCTCAGTGGGGTTCGAACGGCCTTGAAAAAAAATATTGATCATTCGACTTCGAGACTTTGATGATAAGTGAGTGACCCGTTCATTCTGGGCGCAGTGATGCCTATTTTGGAGACAGGGCTGAAACGGACGCGTCCTCGTAAAAAGGAAAGTCAATGCCTGTAGGTAGCAGTAAGGCAGGACTTGTCGTCACACCGTTTCCGGATACGGTGCGGCCTGAACCCAAATAATCAGACATCTGAGGGAAGGACTGGAAAGAAGAGCAACTAGTAGGGAAGCTCCGTTTTGCAAGATCATTTCGCCTGATTTCGGTAACCTCGGCGTTCACCATACGGGCCTTGATGTGTCATGATGGCGTGTCTGACAACGACCGATAACCGACCTGACATGTCTCTGGTGCACGCGTTGAAGCGGCTCTGGTATTGCGCAAGTATACTTGAGCCGGATCGGAGTTGTTGTCGTGTAGTCATTGGTATCCATCACAATATAAATCCCAGGAGCAAATCCCACTGGGTGTCCCAACAACGGGCTCGAGTAGCGACACACGGAAATAAAGTGTCTCCATAAAAAACTACGACTCATCAGACGCGCCGAGAGTCTGACTACGAGAAACTACAAATAACCGCGCTATCAACCCCTTCGCTGTATGGACCGATCACACCGGGAGCTTATATTCCCATATAGATGAGCAGATGTAAGGGCGATGACTGGAGGACTGATGGTTCCAGCTTTCATACATTAGTCGGGTGGGAAACTCCTCGTTACCCTGAAAATCCACTTCGTCGATCCCCAACATGGGTCAAATGCACATTTCGACAACTATGAATCACGATCTAAGCTATTATTCTAATTCGGATGACAAGATATGGACCCCTAGTTGGCCAGGTGACCTCTACTTTTTGGACAACCACCTGAAAAAGCATCAGTCACCGAAAGGTTCTGTCAGAAATGTGATTACCAGTGTGTCAGGTGGTCAGTCACGCTTCTTTCCTGGGACCAAGTACCACAGAACTAGCATGCATCCTACCATAGCGATTATACTAAAATACAAACGAATTAGCGGCGGAGAAAATCATCAGCCATCAGTCAACTGGGGTCTTACAGCGGCTGGAGAGACTTGATCCCGTGCTTAGAGGAGATTGCACCAGTTAGGAAGGGTACGACTGCGCTTCCTGCCTGGCCAAAACCTGATATCCAACCGATTGAGCTTGTTAGTAACCAAGCTGGGAGGATAGTCCCGGCCTGGACCATTGCGATTGGATACATAGGTCCCAAGAGGAGGCCGATGAAGGAGACAGCAACCGCACCCCCGATGAGAGAAGGCACAAACCAAATTATCAGTTCGAGCCTGCAGACCGCGTTAACCTGGATGATGTCATAGGGAGTGAACAAGAACCGACCCAATCACAAGGAACGCATACAAAAAGAGAGCTAATCGTGGTCCAAGCTAAAATGTGAGTGATTAGCTACTCAGACCCCCTATTTTTAGTAATGTGCGCACCTTTCTGTTCAACCAGAGCAGTCCAATACGCCCAAGCATGAGACCTCGAGGACGGTGAGGTCATTAATCCGGTAATTGATAGAGCGGAGGCGAACATACCGGCGAAAAAACCAGATGAGATATATCCTGTATTTGGCCCACCTCCGCGCACGTCGAGCATAAAAGTGACAATCCAACCTAATCGGATCGGAGTAGAGATCAAAATAGTGGCACAGTATTACATAGAACATTGGTACGCACCCCCAATGCTGACCTCTATCCCGACATAAAATAGAACAAAGAAAGCAAGCAAGTGGACTGCCTTCATGCGGAATACTTGATTGAATGAACTGCGTTCGCTGGTGTCCTTCTCGCTCGCTTTGGGGTCTTCTCCTATGAGCATAAGGCATTCTTTGCACAAGCTTCAGTGACAGCCGTAGGACTTGAAGAAAGCTGAGTATTACCATCAAGTGTTTTTGATTTGAAGACCGTGGCAAGGACAACAGTGTTTGATACCGCGATTCCTAGTGTGGTCAAGTAATAGAAAGCCCAGTGGCGTGGCATCTGGGAGAACTGGGTTGCAACAAACGGTGACGAGAGCGCTCCGAGGCCTAACAAAGCTTCAACATGACAACAATAAAACAACAAACAGCTGGCGTGAGATCTAACCGTAAAAGGCGTGAAATATGCCCATCTTTGTGTCACCATTTCTTTTTATACTCGCGATAAGTCCCATTGCTTGCGAAAGCTATCGAACGTGGGATGTCATCCCCTGAGTATAGAGGGCGGGTATTGACTAACCTGGAGGGCGATTCCTATGCCGTTAATGATATAGACTATCACGAAGACCGGAAATGGTGGAGTGGTAGGGAGGATAGTAAATGTTACTATCTGGAACGTCGACCCTACATGACGTATTATGAGTGCACTCAATATGTAGTACATAGCAGCAATACCGAGTGTCAGCGTCTGTTCAAGAATTTATCAGTCAACCGGTGGCGACAGGGGGGACGGAACTACGAACTTTACCAAGACCAAGTCGATCGGTGAGGACGAAATTCATGAGAGCACCGATTATAAAGCCCTAGATATCACTAGTAAATTACGAGAACAACAAAGGGGAATGTGAATGGGACGTACGCTGCAGGAGCACACGAAGACCATGGACACGACCGCAAAGCCAACCTGGAGAGACGCCAGTTGAGGATGTTGGCGCTCAAGGATTCAACGAAGTCGAATACATGATAATGCTCTTGTATCCGAGGCAACAGTGGACCATTCGCCCCGTCGTTCCAACCGAGCAGGAACACGAACCAATTTAGAGCCATGAGTTGTATTATTTCGGCTTTCTTTTGCTTGGCTGTCCTCGTATCGGTTGGTTCTTTTCTTGGCGTACAATCGCTGATGTTCAGTGAACTAGCCTTTGGAGCAACCGGGACGACGGCGGGGATCGAGGCGATAGTACTCCCATTTACAGATCGAGAGCCCGAGCGACTAATAGGTTGACGAGACAATACGGTGGCCGATTCGAATTGAACGTTTTCCGACCCCATCTTGCATTGGCTTGGAAGCGTTATTTGGTCCATCTTGCCCTCCGTTCAGTAGAGGGTAGCTGAGAAATAATAATGGGGGATTGGGTGCTGAAGTTATGCCATGACTCTGTAGTTTTTAAAAAATGCGATCGACTGAGCCAGAAGAGATTCTCCGAGATATTTCCAGGTGCAGACTAAGGCTGACAAAGGGGCCCAGAACTGTAACATTTTTAGCGAGGTATGATATTAGCGCAGCCGTAAGCAGGGCCTAGTTTATGGGCAAGAAGAAGCCACCATTACGAGATAGTCTGATACCTTCGCTACTGTGGCAAGAGGCAGGGTGGACTTTGGTATGCAGGTCGTGATTACACGCATCATGGGAGCCAGGGACAGGCTTTTGGCGTATTAAGAGTCTAGGAACAGCCGCGATTTGCCAAAATTGATGTGAAGCTTCTCTTCAACACGACAGTCCTCGTGTTTTGATTTCAGCATACCGGATGTCAGCTGGGCTTATCATGGAGCTCACGTCGCTTATATATTAAACCACGGGGACCATGGCATCTCGGCGGAACCTTGTTTTGCATTGGTCACAAACACTAATGGACTAGCGGAAGAAGCGGGAGGGGAGCCCAAGCCACAATGTAAAATGGTACGGTACCCGAGAAACCCAGATAGACCGTAAAAGTACCATGGATACCCACACAAACACCCGCATTCCGCAGACGCTTACGAGCCATCTCGATACTAGGTGTCCGGAAGATACCACATTACCACCTTACCACCGCAATATGAGTCATTAACCTGTAAATCCCGTAGGAAAACGGGCGTGCCTACCATATGGCGGAACTATCACGGCTTCTGATATTCCATTTTGGGGAAGTTGATCACCATATATAGTAACGCCTCGGATACCACGCAGACATGCTCGAAAAGCCACTGTATGTTGGTGACAGGTGTCATGTTTGTGTGGTACGTTTTACTAAATGAGTATCTTACGGCCTGTACATATATCGTCTAATGAAACAGTTGAGGACGAGCACGCCAGAGCAGGAAGGACTTTGTGGCTCCTGGGCTGACTTGTTGCTGTCTAAAAAATCACTAGATTCTGGTAGGAGTAAGGTCCTTGTTCCGTACTATTGGCGTGTTCGAGTCAGCGAGGCTTCCCAAAGGGAGAAGTCCAACCGCGCCGCTTCACAAGTGACGAGATAACCACTGCAACCCGAACAACATACACCAACCATATCCATCGCCAATCAACCTTAAATGGACCGAGCGCTAACCGATCGCACCTCGGAGAAACCACATGCAAATAGCGAAGCCTCTTTATTCTATACACTAGTCGAGAAATGAAAGCCGCAGTTCCTTCCTGACCAACTCGTGGTGTGGCTCGTGTTTGTTGTCTGATCGAGGGTACAATCTGGCGAAGACCATCCCAATTCCTATACGAGCTGTGGTACCACAAATTCAAACTTAGTCGTACAGAGAGGGAGTGATTAGTTCCCCAACTTCACTTCTGGTATTGTTTAAGGATGCATAGATAGTCTGGAAATCTCAGAAGGGCCTTGTCCGCGGAGAAACTAGGTAGATGTTGTTCCGATATAGAGAGTGATGAAGAACGTAATGAACAATTCTGATTCTGGATTGTTGTTGGATTCTGTTTTATGTACCGCTAAACAACTTCTTCATTGTTCCGAGATCGGTGAGAAGAACACAGCTACTAGCCGAATTTATTCTAGACAAGTCGACGGGACCCAATCCCATTACAATTCGTAGATAATACCCTGCCAAAGATGTACATGGCTATTTAGTCTAGTTTTAGTGAGCATCCACCGCATCTTACCAGTAAGTAGCGAAACTGAAGGCCAGTGAAACCTAGAAGTCTCATACTGAAGGATATGACGTAGTAGGGAAGACCATTAATACATGACGAAGGACGTCCAATGCCTGTAGTAGAAGCTCGATCGTATCACCATCAGATCATCCACCAATCCGGTGTACCATGCACCATAAAATACATCAAAGATTCCCATCTCTTTTCCCTCCTTTTCTCCGTTTCTTTTTGTGTTAATGACGAGGCCCCTGGCCTACGGGACTTCAAAACTGTTGTCGTGCGGAAGAGAGCTGGATGGGCGCTTAGTGGTACATTGGGAGGTGGGGCATGTATCTAGCCAAGGGAAAATCAAGCCATCGAAATCCCGTTTACCAGGGGAGGGGCAAACTTAGATCGATATACCCCCGCCAAGCCCCTGTTCCGCGGTAAGAGGAAAAATCGGCGAAACGGCGATGGCACACAGGAAAAGAAGCTAATGGGAAACGGGTCAGATAAGCGCCAGCACGGGAAACACTAAACGAAGAAATCAGCGATGACAACTATCAAAGCCGTCGGACCGACTTAAACATACCAAGTATTCTTCTCGCATCCGTGGCGCCACACATGACAGGCCTGGAAACAAAGCTAAGGCACGTCTAAATTTTACCCGAGTTGATTACCTCAAGGTCGGGGGCACGGTGAAAGACATTCGCACAATGAAGATAGTCAGTTACCCAGAGGAGATGGCTCAGAAGAAGGATAAAATTTCCTATGTATACAAAATTAATAAAACAAGGTCCGAGAAATGCACACCGACACGGAAAAAAATCCCTCAACGGAAATTGGCACAACCGAATTGATGAACTCACGGCCAAGTGAGACACTTGTATAGGGACGAAGATGATCAGTTCTCCCCGGCGTTAAGAAGAGCAATGAATGTGGGATGACAGAGCCCCTCGCACTATTCAGTTGCCATGCAGGATTCCAAGATCTTTGATTGAAAGTCTTGAAGTCTGGCCTCAGGCCTCAGCATTGAACGATACAAGCTAGCATAGGGGGGAGGGGATATGATACTCTCTAGCCCACACGGACCCCACTAGAGCAACCCGTTTACATCATACTTGCAAGTTTTCATTGAAATAGACACTTGGTATGACTCGATATTGATCGAGGATGTGTATTTATTGTATGTGTTTCAATCAGATGAAAAAAGAAGTCCAAATAACACCGTCAGAAGGGTTCCAAAAGAGCCGACGGCTCAAGCACGTGCCGCTAAACCCTTGGACCACAGTACGGCATTGGTATCGGTAGTGGGTATGTAATATGTATACTGACATATGAGAGAGAAAAGGTGAGGGCCCCCCAGAACAGGGACCGCATAACTCCTGAACGACTGTAGTTGTACACTGACACACCTGGCGATGCATGTAAATTCGTAAATTCTCAGACAAGAGCCACGTGACCAAGCCGCATCGTCACTTGGCCGAGAATTAGACACTCTTTCTTTGTCGAGGTCTCCTGCCTTGAGCCTTCGCCTCAACCTTCGCCTTATTAAATCGCACCCTCTCGTCCCTAATCTATTGAACTCCAGCCCAGGTGGTCGGCTGAGGATGCACCTTGGGTGACCCGCCGCATTCCTCCTCGATGTCACCGCCTAGGGATTTGGGCACTACTTAGCTCAATCCCTTCAAGGCCCTCACTCCCACGTCTGGAGTTCACTCATTTATTATATATTTACATTTGGCGTGTCACTGGCCGCCCGCAACCATAAACAAATATTAGATACATTCAACCCTACATCTATAAAGGCACTAAGGCCTGAAAGCAAAATATCCCATCTAAAGCAAAATGCTATGTTTGTTATGAAAACTAACGTTTTTAAAGTCAAAGGGAAAGTACCTATA
>MU151172.1:0-18627 GCA_015584085.1 Macrolepiota fuliginosa MF-IS2 | reverse complement strand
TCACTCGGAAAGACAAATTTGATACACATGCAAACATAAGAAACACTTGTAGTTGGATACAATACATGAGGAGGGAACACATCCTGTTGGAGGATCGATGCACGCAGAATCAAAAAGAAAAAGAAATCCACCACTCAAACCCCAGCCTCAACACGCACAACCTCCTCAGCAGCCTCAACAGCCTCCCCAAAAGCCGCAACCAAAACCGCCCTCTCCTCCATCCCCACACTAACCCTCACAAGCCCCCTCTCAACCCCAAACCCCTCCGCCCACACCAACTCCCCAAAATGCGCCAAAATCGTATACGGACACGCCAACGTAAAATTCGTCCCAAGACTCGGACCTTTATAACACGGCAAAGCGTCGAAAAAGGCTTTGGATGCCGACTCTGATGTGAATGTCAGTGAGAAAAGACCGCCGTAGCCCTCTCCTTCGCTGGGTGGTGGGGAGGGGGAGGAGGGTTTTTTGACGCGGCAGAGGTCGTAGTTCTCCCGCGTGATGTATTTCGGATAAAATACGTTTTTGATAGCGATGTGTTGAGAAGAGGATCCACCTGCGACGGATCGCGAGCGGAGGAATTCGCAGATAGCGTTAGTGTTTTCGTCGATGACTTTGATGCGATGTTTGAAATCGCGCGAGTTGCGTTCCATGTATATGGCATCCTCGCCAAAGTAGGTGTCCTCGTATGTTTCGCCGAGACGGGATCTGAGAGCGGTATAGTGCTTGCCTTTTGGGTTAAGTACGAGACTGTATAAAATAGGGAATTAGGGTAATGAATATGGGGAGGAGAGGAAAAGACAGACCTTCCACCCATAACATTACTCGCCCCACTAAACACCTTCGTCAAACTACTCACCACAACATCCGCATACGGCAACACCTCCACATTAACAAAATTCCCAATAGTCTCATCCACAACGATAAGAAAACCATACTTATCCGCCAACACCCTAAGCCTCGGCAAATTCGCAGAACGCAAAAGCGGATTGGAAGGAAACTCAGTAAAGAGCGCAAGCACAGGTGGTTTCGACGGATCGACCTTCGATTCGGATTCAAGAAGCGCTTCAAAAGTCTCGATATCCTCATCCAACCCATTCCCGAAAAAGTGGGCGCCAGGACCCCACTTTTGAAGAATCTTGAGTGTATCAGTATACGGAAACCTTGATTGAAAATCAAACACAATCAGCCTAAATGTCTACCAACACACAATAAAATAAAATAAAAAACACACGCACCCAAAACAAACACTCTTCCCATCCGGCCTAACCTCCCTCGCAAGCCTATGCGCATTCCAAATCGCAGCCATACCACACGGAAACAAAAACACATCCTCCTCCGTCACATTCGCCACCCCCCTCGAACTAGGACCAACACTCTCATCACAAGAAGAGTCAACCACAAGCGTCCCAGCCACACGCCTACGCAAAGCCCTCTTAGCAGACGCCGCAGCACTAATCGGAAGATTGCGTCCATATCGCTCCTCGAGGTACGTAGCATGATCGCTGGAAAGCAAATCGGCCGGGACGTCCTGCGGGATAAGTGGCGATGTGGGTTTTCCCTTGACGGAGTAGTGCCTGTTATGACCATGCTTGGGCGTATCGTCGTCTAGCAGTCTTGAGAGACATTTCTCAGCGAGACGAGACGAAATGCCAAGGCCTGTGTGTTGCCAGAACTCTTTCGCGATGGGAAGGACATGTGCGGGAAAGAGGACGACGTGGAGATCAGCAGTGCTCACGAGACGCGGCTGAGCAGCAGACCTCCCCGCCACAAAGTCTCTACACGCCGCAGCAATGAATTGCGTAGGAAACAACAAACACTGCTCGCCCGCAACAGCGTACTTGGCCTCGCACGCAGCAGCAAGTTTTCTGATCGTCAGATGGATAAAGAATCGGGGATATCCAGTCACCATCGTATCAACCACCCGTGCCTCCCCCTCCTCATATCCAACATTATCCCTCCACGTCGGCAGAGACACCGAGATCGCGTGTGGCGTGTGCGGTGGTACAGACAATCCAAGTGCAACAGACATGCTAAATTACAAATTATCAACTCCAACAGTTAATAACACTATCTACTAGTACATCGGCCTAATCGGCCTTTCGGCCCTATGCGGACTCCCGCTTCCGTGCACGCAGCGCTGCATTCAAACTCCCTCGTCGTCCCACAAGTCCATACGCAGATCCTCCCAACGCACTGCCAATGTCAGGCACGGGAAGTACCACCGGACTCTTTGGCGGCAGTGTCACTGGCGAACTGCCCCCACTAAACGTCGGCGATGACGATACTGGCATCACTCCAAAACTTGGACTCCGTCGTACACTTGTTCGACTATTCGATCGCGACCGCAAGAACATCTCACGTTCGGATATTGTCGACGAATGTGACGATGCCGAAGATGCTCGTCTGTGCCTCTGCATCCTCCTCGGGTCCACATCCGCTATTTTAGCCAGGTGTGCGAACAACGACAGAACTAGCCAATATCAGAACGCGAAAATCTGAAGAGTAGTCGCACATACTATCGACAATCGAGATAATTCCTGTTAGGTTCCCAGGAGAACTCGACGACAACACCGGGTTCACACTTTCCGACTCGTCAGTCACGAACAGCCGATGAGCATTTGCTAAAAGTGCACGTTAGTACCGATTCAACGCGACATCCGAAACAACTTACTAGCCAGCAATTTCTCAATCGTGTACACAAGCGCACTCGACGGAAAAACAGAATACACTGGAGACGACATTAACTACGCACAGCGACCCAAACACAAGAACTCTCCCACTCACCAGGATATTTATCCACTCCATCCATCGACCCATCCGGCAACTTGATCGACGTCACAAACTGCTTCAACGGCGTCCCCAAAATCTGATTACTCTGCGACGGAACCACAATCTACCACCACACATTCAGCCCTACTTCACCCTCCCAAAAGACACACAAAGACACACAACTCACCTTGCCAATATCAGTAACACTCACGCCACCAATCAAAATCCCAGACTCCTCATCCACAACCGCGACACTACTCACACCCTCCTCACTCATCAACCTCATCGCATCCAACACCGTCGCTACAGAGCTCGTGGAAACCACCGCAGCATGGATATTGAGTAACGGAAACGCGAGTTCCAGAAGCGATTTCGACAGGATTCGGTCCAAGGGCGAGGATGACGACGAAGACGAGGACGAAGATGAATAATCCGAAAACCACGATAAGAGTCGTTTGTCCGAGACTATGCCTAGTAATTGTGGATTCTGCGAGCTTGGGTATGGGGGTGTTGGGCCTTGTATAAATGCTATTGATGTTTTTGTGTTAGTATTGGAGGTGTGGGGTTGGAGGTGTGTATATGTACCTCGGTGGGCTCCCCGGGCGAATACTTCGAGGAGGGATATTACACTTGCGTCGTTTGGTAGTACGACATATGGATTCTTGTCTGAGAAATCTATCGCGAGATAAGTTCCAAGTACCAAGTAGGAAGTCTTGATGGGGGCGTACTGCTGACAAGTCGGACGGGTACTCGACCAGCTTTGGCGGCTTCCACGATCCGATCTAACCTTTCATTCGCTTTGATAACGTCGGGTGTTAGTGTATGGCGAGTAGCTGCGAGTGTCAAGAATGCATTGACATCGGAGAACTAGCACAAGGCTATCAATCGTCATTTATTGAGAAAGAAGAAGAGAGGCGTACATCGAACAGCCCAGTCCAGCGTCCCCCATTCCTGTCGGCGACAGACGACGGCGTAGTATTATCCACCACGACAAGACAATCAATTCCCTCTGACAACAATTTCTAACCAAATCAACAATGAACAACTCGTCTATCAAGCAGAACATTCGAAAAGACGTACATCACAGGCCTCTTCAACAGTCGTATCAGCATCCACGACCACAACTTTCGACTCAATGATATCTAACACACACCCCCAAAAAAACCAATCAGCTTATCCACACGTGTATATAGAACCAAGAGAAACGCACCACGCGCAAAAACGCTCCTCCATCCTCCGATAATCCCATCCCTCTCTCCCTCACTCATACACCCAAACACAGACTCGCCATGAGGCATCAACATACCACTCTCCCCAACATAAGATGACGACGCTGACGAAGCGTAAAACACGCTCGTATTGAAAGACTGCGAGAGCCGACGCGTGTGTGTAGAGAACGCCATTGATTTTTCTCTTTGAGTAGAATTGGGTTAGGGTGGTTGAAACCCCGGGTTATGAATCCGAAGCTAGAAGAAGAGTGGGTAATGAAAAGGTTTGATGATGGTTTCCTTGGTGGTAGGTTGGTGGTGTGTGGGCAACGTGGGGTGGTGTGTGGGGGAGTTGGATAAGGCTGAGCCTGAGGATAAGGTCGAGGTCGAGGCTGGAGGTAGCCTGACTTGACTAACTTAGGAGTCCCCTGAGCCCTCGTGACATCATCGCTCTCTTTCTGCCTCCCTCGTTTCCCCATTCGGCGTCGTGCCTTTGGTTTTACTCCCCCTCGTTCTTGGTGGTTTATGTGTATCTGGGTGTTTGCTTTCGGGTATTGTGCGAGTTTACTCCGAGTTGATGGCTTTTTTTGTGCTGAAGATGTGCATCAGAGTGTCGGGATGATTCGTATCCTGCGCGCTATCTATTTATTTTTGAGAAAGGTGACGACATGGTCTAGACATCATACAGCTGCTCATATCAATTGGAAGTCGTGTAGGTTGTAGAGAGGTTCAAACACTTCGAGTATCTCACTTTTCTCACGATGAATACGCCATCTGCGAACATCTGGGGTGGTAATCTATGCTGCACAGCCGTGAATATCTGATTCTTGTTCTTGTAGGCATCAATCGTCATGGACACGCATTTACCATACCCACACATCGCTGTCGCTTGCAAGTTTCTCCATCTTCTCGTGTACAGACATACTACCCTCCGTTCTAGTGTCAGCCAGACTTCCATCGGTGCCACTGTACTCTTACTACAGTCTCATGATCTTCCAAAAGTCATCGGTGTTAGCATCGAAGTCCCTGCAACTCCATCCTGACGATTTACGTGTTTGAACGGGCTTCACAAGCGAATAGTTCCTATTGAGGTTAGTGCCGAATTGCTTAATGAGTGTTGAGGGCAGGTCTTTGGTCTGTATATAACCAAGGTATTCTTACATGTGCTTGCCATAACTCTCCCACTTGCCTTTGCCTACCTATGATT
Source organism: Macrolepiota fuliginosa MF-IS2 (assembly GCA_015584085.1). Classification (NCBI taxonomy): domain Eukaryota; kingdom Fungi; phylum Basidiomycota; class Agaricomycetes; order Agaricales; family Agaricaceae; genus Macrolepiota; species Macrolepiota fuliginosa. Next base: position 13,443 of record MU151172.1, on the reverse strand, counting down.
TTGTACGAATTGCTGGGCGGTCTGACGCGTCATCGTGGCTTGTATGTACTCTTTCCCATCCTCCTGCATTGACCCTCAACTAACCTACTGTCTTCTAGTATATGTTAACGATTGGTGTCACTGTAGCCTTACGCAGGCTCTAACGCGGCTCTCCTCTCACCTAGAGCCATTGGTATCTGTACCAAAGTCTGGCCTCAGGGTTACAAGGGATTTTTGGCCGCAGGCTCTCTTGTGCCTCCCGAGGTGGTCACGTCGCCGTCTGTTTGCTTTGAGCAAACCTACATCCCCGTCCAGGGCTTATTGTTCGATCACGATGCGTCTCAAGGACGTTACGAACCCACCCAACCCCATTCGGTGCCAATGGATAATATCTTACACGGTTCCACCCGCGCTAAGACCAGTCTGTCAGCTGTGTACGAAGGGGTGAGGTGAGGTGCTTGGCAGTCCTTGGTTTTCTTGTGGTCCAAATCCTGATCGGTGCCAGCGTGTATTTACACGTGCCTCCATCTCAGTCATGGAGTTCGCGATCATCCGCGTCGAAGTGATTAGGGTGGCTGGATGGCATACGACAGGTTTTGGACTCGGGTGCATCCTATCTCCCCTTTATTCAAGTCTTGTTCGCCACCGGTGTGTAGTCCAACATATCCATCTCGCGAGGGATCATGCTAGACCGCAGGATGAGCCATTGGTCCGCGACAGGCCTCGGATCCTTGTTCACTTTTTCCCTAGCTTCCACTCCCTTACCTTTCTTCTATATTCCTACTCTTCATTGCATACCTTAGTCCTGATCGGCGCCACTGCGTACTTTTACGTAGATCTTCCCTGTATTATGCCGATCCACGGGTTGACCGGCGTCCGACAGGTCTTGGGATCGAACCCTTCCTTCTATGTCCTTCACGTACTTGTTCTTTTAGTCCTGTTTGATATCAATGCATAATTCTATGTGTCTCATTTATGCCAACCTGGCTGCGTTTGATGAGTGGTACGCAGACAGCCCTTGAGGTTGCTGTTGTCAATGCTGATTCGAGAGTATTTATGTTCACCTCCCTCATTGCTTATGCTTGCCTTGTTCTCGTCGGCTCCAACTTGGTCTGTCGTGTCAACTCATCACTACCTTGCCCCAGCAAGATCTCATTGATTCCATCAATATGTAGCCGTCCCAAGTGGTACCTCTGATCATGCTGTCAAGTCCGGATTACCTTGTCACTTGCAAATGTACCAGTGAGGAGCTCAGGGTTCACGACGACGAACCTGAGCAAGATGTTTAATACCTAGCCGAGGCAGAATTTGATGGGGCTCGGGACAAGTACGACGGTCGTCTTCCTACAGGAAATTGGTCGCCCAAGTATCATGTCATTGTATTACCGACGCTGCATCTGGTCACCTTATTTTCGTATAGCTGGATTCGTAATTATTCATGATTACGGTCTCAACTCTGCTGACAATCAAGCTAGGAAGTTCCTCGGCCTCGACCTCGACTAGGTAATATATCCCCGACCACTCCAGAGCTTGCACTCTACGGTGCGCGTGTCACCTATGGAATTAGGAAGAACCCAGAGGGGAACCTTCATCTTGAAACACTTCAGATGCCTGCGAGTATCAACAACCAGTTACCCACCTCTACAATATGACCATATGTGCGTTCCCCAAGGCTCTCAGAGCGTCTGCGACCAGAGTCGGTCTCATTCCCTAGCCGAAAGACAGACCGTATCCATCAAGATGTGCCATTGTCCATAATTCACTTGCCCTTATCCCAACTATTCCGATTCGTGCCTACTCATTCCGAACTTTTGCGATCTCAGGGGCAGCCTGATATTATTTCTCGCAGTTAATCACCCCCCGTGCCATATATCTCTTTTAAGCAAAGCGTGTTGTACCATGGATGATCTACAACTAGGTGTTTGTGCGGGATATTTATTTTGTGGCTGGGCTAACCGTTAATGGTAAGGTACGGATGCACCCGTCCAGTGGGATATCGTATGGTCAAGGGTGGGTCAAGGAAGGTGAAGCATTTAATAATGGCTTTGTACAGGGGTAGAATAGAACGAAAGCAAATGTTTCTAATGTTGGTCCTCAAGTCTCAATACATTTTAAACTACAACACCAAGTCCTGGGTAAGACCTCAACTATCCGTTTACCCCGAAAGAGTGAATAGTAGTACAGTGCAATTAAGCCTTGATGAGGAAGGGTAATTATAAAAATTAGATGGATCGAAAATGAACGAGGACACAATGAGAGCGGTTGAGCAATTATATAAACATTACGAAAGCAAAGCAAAACAGAAAGCGACGCGAGAGCATTTGTTCACCCTTACCGATCTATAACGATTAGGAATATAGCAAGGCACATATCATGACCTGTGAGCCGCCCAGGTCGGGGTAATGAGATTCTGAAGGTGTCGTCCATATATCATTCGTTGGATTTTCTCCCTCTCCTGCGAAATCCTTAGTCCACTCCGCAATGACTCCCAATCCCCTGTACCCGCGCTCGGTATCCTGGACATCGTATCACTTTTTCCTTTCCGTTTGGCGCTCCGTTTCTCTTTGTGTTTCTTTAGTACCGACAGGGCATGAAGGTTAACAACCGCAGGACAACTTTGCACACGACGAAGACAGTAAGGCAGAGTACCAGGCTCGCGAGGTTTTACAATGCATAAAGCACCAAGAGACCGGCTACCCATTTTAGATCGGCCAAAGCTCAGAGTAAATTTCGATGTCAGGTTGTCGCGGCTTGTGGCAGGAGAAGAGATCTCGGTGAGGACAAGGGCAGAGCCTTCGAAGCCATAGATCGGGCGATTTGGCGTTTGCCGCGTCCGAACTGTATAGTCAGATACGCGGCTGTCGTCATCATTTGGGTAGATGCGGGAGTAGATCCACGTAGCAAGGACTAGGAGGTTACACATAATAAGCGAGATAGCAACCTAAATATTGGTACTGAGTATTATGTGATAACGAGTAGACCGTTAGCACTCACCTCAACGTGAGCCGTGAAGCCGACCAAGAAACCCCTCTGATTAATGATAAAGACGCTATGCACGATGCTCGAAGCGGACATAAAGATGTTACTTGCGAAGACAGACAAAATCAGAACTTGTCGTCGGTGCGAAAGCTTCGTGTTCCGGAGGAAGTACGCCGGAGAGCATATCAACCAAATATCAGCCACCACATCCGCTATAGACCGACATTTGAGTTACGGTCTTACGAACGGAGATAAGGCAGTACGTACTACAAAGCTCAAGGATTCCAGTTTGTTTCGGAAGCTTGCACGTTGCGATATTCAACCTGAGGTCCCCGCAGATAAAAAATTTCTGTATGATCAAGGCGGCCCAAATCATCCCGAACAACGTAGAGACAGCTTTAGCCACCATACGCTCCCGACTAGCCGGGGGAACCAATCGAACAATCGTAACGGCGATGCAGAGCCTTGCTCCCCAAAGTGTAGAAGAGAATGTGACAAATTTAAACCAGCGGAGAAAGCTCGATTCACTCTTGCCGTCGAGTGCTGTGCAGGGCAGGAGAAGCAACATGAGCAATGATTTCATGATCGATTAAAGTCGGGTTCTTGAAGAAAATGAATTCAGAAAACTGAGTATGCTTACCATTAACAAGGCTAACGGCAGCGATCATCATACCATCGAACAGCAGAGCGATAAAGGCCCAAAAGTCATCCCACCATAGGCGGTTCGTTTGTTGACGATAGAAGAGCCTAACGACACATGCGGGGATCGCGAGGGCATGAAGAATGTAAAAGAAGACTAATTAAGCGTGAACAAATTTGCGGTCACGGCGAGGGTACGTTCACATACTTGTCGGCAGGTCGGCCATGGGGATGTTGGTTGAAGGTGGGGAACCCGATAAGCGAGTTTGTTGCCGTCACGGGTTGTTGATCCAGTCGTCTGGTATTTCGTAGTTGGGGATTAAGTATAATGTATCGACCGTGCAACTCGGGGAAGAACAAGCGCCCCAAACACAAGTAATAAATTGCAGGTCAGGGAGGAGGGGGATTAAGTAAATCCCACCAGTGCCACTCAGAATTCTGTTGTGCAACAGGTCAGGGACAATATCTTGTCACTTGGTTAAATGTGTACGGCTGCGTTTGGAACTCACCCTCACTCCCTCTCCGATCCTGACCGGAAAAAATGCTTGGCCATGATCATGATGGATGTTTGGAGCTGGCAATCCTGATAGCGATCCCGAGAATACAAATTCGAGGTTTCATCGTATCGCAATCACCCCGGGAGTGCAACAAGAGCGCGAGAACTCAGCGAATCTCTGCCTTGTATGTTTTGATCGTACCGCTTTGAGAACGGGGTTGTATTGTTTATCCCCTCGACCTTTTTTTTTAGTTTAGGGGCGCAAAAAGCACACATTCCACAACTCCGTTATATCCTCGGAAATGCACCCATAAAGACACATCACAGCACGACCCTGAAGGGCCTGATTCAAGTGTGTCGTCCAGGGAGACCAGATATGATGTTAGGATGTTAGATTAAACTCTTGTAGGTGGAAGGGGATTGGCTGCAGCCTGCAACTGCCCAAGACTGCCAGGCGGAGATGTCGACGGCAAACGCGGTTGCAATCATCTCGTAACATTCTTTGGTCTCATCTATGGCAGACATCTAGTTTGGGATAGCGAATGAGTAGTTTTTGTAGTATCAGTATGCTACATTATTCGTTACAGGGAATATCACGTGGCTCGCGAGCAAGAATAGGCACCTTGCTCGCCCTTCGCCAGATTTACCAAAAGTAGGAAAACGTCGCCCGATACATGGAAAAAAGGCGAGATCAGAAAGCCAAAGCTAATGCCTAATACATTAGGAGGGCGACTGTACCCAAGACCTGTCGTATGTCGTTCAATCACCCGTGGCACCCCCACCGGTAAGCGCCTAGATGAGGATCATGCGTAAAACTACGCATTGACACCGAGCAGGACTTGGTTGGAACGCACAAATAAAAGGAGGGACGGGCCTTGAGTAGAACATAGAAACGGAAGGTGAATGATGAGGTACAATCCTAGAACAGCAATGTAAACCAACAATCGCCAGGACTTGCTAATCTCTGCTATTGATGGCCAATCGAAGGGAGTTATTCAAGAAAAGGCGTAAACGCCCGAGTGCTATCGCAAGCGGGTCAACCGAATCCACATGAGGGCATGCATAGCTACACATTGGCGCCAGGCAGGGCCTGCGTTGCGAGGGAGGAAAGTTAAATGAAATACGCCGACTGTCGGACAGGGCCCAAGACCCATCATATACCAACCAAACAACCCAGATCACCACATCAATATACAGCACACGCGATGTTATGATCAGGTGCAGGTGCGCATGTGACTATACATCGACACCAAACATGTCTAATGATGGGGTAAATGAATTTGTACAACAAAGGTGCAGCGTCCACGAAGGAGCGAAAGAGGAAAAAATTATGCACACTACGGTGCGCAGAGTTATCAGAATCAACATTGTTGAACTAGACCGTGAGGCTTGAAAACCACGGATAGACAGCTCACCCCAGCTATCCACGGGTAATGGCGAGCCAGCATAAGCTTGAACCCAACACCCCAGCGAGATTCAAAGCCTCTCGCTTTACTCCACGGCCAACAAGGTACCTCCACGTCCATAGCCAGAGCAACGCAACGACAAAAATATCATGCGCATATTATAGCTAGAATCATGGATGCTTGGGGCTTGGCGCCCAACCCGAAGCTTGACCAAGCAATATGCGCAGTTTTGACAGTGTCGTTGAGATCCCACAAGACTCCGCAGCTGGTGGGGAAGGGCTGGCATCGCGTACCACAAAAGTAACGACCCATAACCCCCTCAAGCCCCACCAAAACCCTTCATCTGTTCGTAAGCTTCCCGACGACTACCCCCTCCGCGCCAGCAGAGCAAATGTCAAAATGCAACGGGACCTGCCAGGCGGAATGAGATACCATGAGCACCAATACCGGCCCTTGAGCCGATATGAAGAGGGCTCTAGTAAATGACGGAATTCGCGGGAGGACGATATGTGTAAAATTACACACTGACAGCGAATAGGGATTAGGCAGGTCTAGATACTAGTGATGAGTTTCTAATCCTGTGACAGGAGAATAATACGCACCTGCCCCGGACAGTTGGAATTTCCAAGAACGAAACATTCCGCGAAGGAATAGATGGAAAAGATTGTGCACATAAACATATCAGGGTGCCGAAGCAGAGCCCAACAAGCGGACACGCCGGTCCAGTGCTCGGAACGGTGACCCAACCACCCCACCTATCCGGATGACCCATACAGGCCCGAAAACTGCGACCAGACACTCCACGAAAGAGCATCCACGAACCCTGGAGGACCCAATTAAATCGAGAACCCAGAAGTCCGTCAGCGAAGGAAGCGTCTTCACTGTGCCCCGCAATCAACGAGGTACCCAGTCAGCCATCTGTTTAGGCCATACCGATATACACTGACACATAAATGAGAGGCTGTTAGAAGAGAGCAATCCTCTTGTCGTTGATACGCATGCATGCAAGCATAATACAGTAATCGCCGCCGCCAGCGGACATGATCAAGCGAGATCTGCGATTGTAAAATTGCGTATGGCGTCGAGGGATTACGGATGCCAAACATGCCCCCAGTAGCTGTGTGCAGTAGTATTACCGGTTATACAAGAGGCGAATGGGGCGTTCCTGCTGGCGGAGCTGGTATGAGGTACCAAGCTCCGCCAAAACCCTTCGTGAGCCGAAGCGAAAGATGCATAGCACTATGCATTGGCGTCGAGAGGGATTTGGCGGGCTGATGGAAGTGGACAAAAGACAAAGAACAGCTTCGACACTTTATATATGGGTTCGGGCCTACCCTCAACCCCTGATCGAGAAGCTCCATGGGTCTCGGGGTCCTCTTTTATTATCTTTCCTATTTATATGATCAGTGCCTAATTCCTCGCCTCCTCTCCAACTTTCCAAACCTCCACTCCACCTTCACCCGCAACACCTACAACACCCCTCTTCCAGTCTACGCCAAGAACCTTCTTGTTAGCCCCATCCCACGCCTTGAAACTAGCCACTGCGCCCTTCGTACTCCGTAGATCCCACACACGGACAACCCCATCATAAGCACCTGTGACAACTTGATTTCCATTCCTTCCGAACGCGATACAGGATGGTGTAGCGGGGTGGAGGAAGGATGCTGAGGTGTTGGATAATGAAGAGGAGCCAGAACGGAGATCGTAGGGTGTCAGAGTGCGATCAGTTGATGCAGCCAGGGCGGTGTTGCCGTCGGGAGATACTGCGAGATCCAGGAATGGTTTTTCTGCAGCGGTCTATACAGGTTATAAGTTAGTCATTTGTAGACAGGTATGATAATAGCTAGACGGACAATGGTGTGTGTACAAATACCATTTTCTGTATCCCAAACTCGAACTGTAGAGTCAAATCCACAGCTGTAGGCTATTTGTGCGTCTTGTTTTTCGCTAAAGGCGACTCTGGAGACACGTGCAGTATGGGATTTGAGAACATTAATGGGCGCCTTCCGACGTGGCTTTGATTCATCCTCGACCTTTCGTCGTTTTTTCCTCTCTTGTCCTATATTTTCCGGTTCTGGAACCTCATCTGTTGGGGGGATAGTCGTGTCCCAAAGACCGATCAGACCGTCCCAGGAGGACGTGAGAAGATGCGTGCCGGAGGTGTTGGATGAGACGGATGATACGGGAGCGGTGTGGAGATGGAGTGTTGCGAGGACTCCTGTTTTCGATGTTGGGGCCGCACCATCGAATGCAAGTCGGGAGATCGCAGCGGTTAAATCATGCGACGACGTCGCAACCATATGTGTCACGGTGTCGTTTTGGGTTGAAGGGATGAGGGTGAGGGAGGTAATAGGTGCATTATGCACTGGTGCAGCTGCGACTACGTTTTTGGAGAAATCGAAAGCGCGTACATGACCATCGTACGACGCAGTTAGTAGATATCTGAGTGGGTTTAGTCAGAACATGTTTAATGTATTCGAAGAAGTATATCGCGCACCCTTGTAGGTCACATAGAACACTGGACACCCAGTCTTCATGCGGAAAGTCGGACATCTTCTGGGGCGGCAGCACAGACTCGATATACTCGATTTCGAGTGTTTCTTCCTAAACTTTCCAGATAATATTATACTCTGAACTCCATGAGCAAGGAATAACCTACCTCGCCAACTCCATGTTCTGCACACCATTCGCCTAGACTGGCCTTGAGAATCTCGCCACGAACCAGGAAATCAAATGGGATGGGGGTTGCGAGAGCAAGGGCTTTGTTAACTAGCTGCGAGAGGTGATACCGTTTCCATGTTGTAGGTATCATGTACTTTTGGGTTGGAAGGGGGTAGGCCGTCCGCGTCACAAAGACGACTGGCTGCTGAGTGCTTTGAACGTCATTTGAAGACGACATTTTTGGCGGAGAGATGATAGTCAACTCGATCAACTCAAAAATTTGTGACAGTGTGACAAGTGTAAGTGTATCTCATCACTTACTCACACCCACAGTCAACCCTTTTCTTCATAGTATTCGAATGTCTGTACCCAGGGCTTATGGCTTCGTTACTCTGAGAGCCCTTGCACCTTGCGGGAATTACTGGCTTTATGACAAGCACTAAGAACCACCGCAGATAAACCCAGGAAATTGATCCCCGCTTCCTAGATAATAGAGGAGTCGACAAATCCCCATCCTGTTTCATTCTAACCGATATACTGTCCATCAAAAGAAGTCCTAAAGAAATTGTCTACCACGGAATCTTTCCTCCATCATAATTCATAAATTCCCCGCCGTGGGTATCTCTGGTCGCGCTTTCAATAGTCCCGATAAGCATTATTGAGGCAGCTTCAGGGGTGGTGGCCATGGCATCTTGGACGGTTGATAAGGATCCTGTTTTATCCATAGTACGATTCGCAATCGCTATTGAAAGTCAGGGTCAGTACGAATCAATACTTGCTTGAGACGCATCCCACCCATGTCAGTTTGGACGATTCCAGGGGAAAGAGGGAAGCAAGCTGTTCCCCATAACGCAAAAGTTAAGTCATCATCGGAGTGGGTAAAAAAAACAGAATAGGAGCTCACTGATCCATTCATTCTCATAGTGAATCTTTCTCGCGAGGTAGTTCATAGCGGCTTTGGAAGCACCGTAGCATGTATACCCAGCTGGTAGATCGATGTAGACTGTCAGACTAGCTGACGAGGATGAAAAGGGTACGAATTTAGGGTTCTCGCTCTTCCTGAGCAGCGGTGCGAATGCCTGATACAGAACGAGGATCCCAGTGACATTAATCTATACACCCGTTAGAGATTGAATGGATAGAATAAATCGAACGGACGGCAAACCTTGTAGTGTTCGTTCATTGAATCAGCCGACGTCTCTTCAGCAGTCCCCATGAAATTGGAGATGCCTGTAGGTTTTAGCTAGGAGCCATTCGTACCACCCCAAAATACGCACCTGCAACACCCAAAACAGTGTCGACACGTCCAAACTTGTCACCAACAATTTTAGCAGCTGCCTTGTTCGAGGCTTCATCTGCGGCGGCGAAGTGGACAACAGAAACTTTATCGGGGTGATTGGCAGCAAGTTCACTGAGGGCAGGTGTAGAAGTCCTGGCCGCTGCGAACACATAAACGTCGGGCCTTGTTTTGACAAGTTCTGTAACAAGTGCCAGGCCTGCAAGCATTATGAAACTGAGCTGAGGGAGCAGGAATTACAAGTCGAGAGCCTTACCAATACCCCGATTCGCACCAGTGACGAAGTACACAGTAGGAGAAGACATTCGTATGGATTAGTGGCTAGCTGAATGAGATCGAGTATGCTTTTATCGCCCAGTAGTACGCTTCTTTCATTGCTCCCAAATCCGCCGAGCAATTATGTGATGGTCGGATCTGTTCGCCTAAACATCAGTGATGTCATTAGTGTACCGGAATAGATTGGCACCTGAAGAACAGCACATACACCAGTCATGGTCGAGTCTCGGTCAGGACAAAACACCTCCAGCGACCTGAGATCCAGAAGCTGAGAATTTGTCTCCAGTACCCAATATACTCCCAATGCAAATGAAGGTATAGAATCCTTGGACGGCCATACGCAACAACCGGCTCGCCTAAATGGGCAGAGAAGCACAGGTGTGGTGACTCATTCGAAGGTAGTCTGTGCCCACACAGAGAACTGCCTCACCCGTTCCCAGTCATACTCCTTCCCTGAAACCCGGAGTCCGCGCCAATTACCAAAGACAATTAACGCACACCATTGTTTACCGAGGTGAATATTGTCTCGAGCGGCATAAACGAGACGTACACATAAAATGATACCAGATACAAAGATACGAAGAGGGGAAATGAAGTCAATTAAGCCTTAACGGTCTTGGGATAGTCCACAACACTAGCGAAGAAGCTCAGCGCAGAAGTACGCATTGGCGCAGATCGGGACTAAGGTATGCGATAAGGGATAAGAGTAGGAAGAAGACAAAAGAGTGGAATGATGAATAGAGCACCCCCAACGAAGAAAGTAGACAAAAGTCTAGGGCTTGTTGCAGGCCGACCAGACATACAGTTCATTCTGGCTGCTTGGAGACAGACCAGCACAGCCTGGGTGAGAAGAATGTGCGACATTACGCACTGGTGGGGAACAGAATTCGAACAGAGGTGGGGCGTTACAATATCATAAGAATAATAATTTTGGGGTGTGGTGCATTCAAACAATGGTTCAATGAGCCCAAAACCTGTCGTGTACCACCCAGCTACCCTAATCACTTCGGTGCTAACCCAGCACACCCATGACGCAGATGAAGCCACGCGATATTACGCGTTGACACAGATCAGGATTTGGGCCATTCACACACTGGAGTAAAGCGAATGCAAGGAAAACCAGGACATGATAACAACTGGGGTACCTCACCAAATCCCTTCGTATGCCGGTCAACACAACATGCTCGGATTGGACTCTCAAGGTCCACTTGGGGCAGCCACTCGACGACAATGGATTCATCCCAGTAACATTAGATGCACCGAGACAACCGTCGCGAGTATCCGTCTATGCCGCGCGTATCCCGACATCCACCAGTACCCCAACAACTGGAGAATATATGTCGTACAGCAGCGGAATCTACGGGTGAGCCGTGCGAGACGCGATACATAAAACTATGCACTGGCACCGGATGGGATTGGGCGGGCTCATAACGTCCTTGAGACGCATCGATATGCGGTAGTCCTTCAATACCAAAACCCCCCTATGTCGATCAAACACGACAAGCCCTGGACAGACGTAGGCCCGTTCAAAGCAATCAGGCAACAGCAGTTAAATGCCCTCCGTTGATCACCTCGGGAGGCACAACAAGAAAGCCTGTCGAGGTTCCTTACAACCTGATCATCCCTGTCGCAGACACCAGGGCTTTGGTACCGACACTAAAGACTTGAGGCGAGAGAGGAGTAAGGAGGGTTGCGCTAGAAGATCATGAGCCCACGTAAGACTACGCAGTGACACCGATGGGGATTTGGTTAACGTAGGCTGGGGGGGCGGGTTAGTTGAAGGTTAATCCAGGGGGGTGGGGGGGCTTACAGGTTATGATTCGTCCAACGATTCACGCAATTCACGGGGCAGGCAAGAAGAGCAGCGAGGAAAGTAGGGACAGGATTATGCAAAAAGGTCGTGGCTATGGAGAAGTGGGATACGTGTCCTCAACACCCATTAAGCACCACTAACCTCAATAGGATTTGAGTTCTCACTCGGGGACGTCTAATCGGACACGTAAAGAAACGTGAGATGTACTCGTGGAGATTAGTCAACTTCCCTCCTCCCAGAGCTTCGATGTTGACGCCCGCAACTGCCGGTAAACAAGGAAAGCTACGCTGGAAGATGTGAGGGTACCTTAAAAATAGAGTAACGCCGGAGGTCAAATTGGCATGGACTAGAGGTTGATACGTTAGCCGAAATTCTGTGCGAGAGGGATGTGAAGCCTACAGGCCACAGTGGTGCGTCAAAAGGCTACATAATTCGTTTGTGTATGACATGATCCGGATTCTGTAGGCAGACAAGTGGAGAGTCTGTGACAATGTTACATGCTTTCACATGACACGCGCGCCAAAGCGTGGCAAGTGGATCCCAGTGGATCTCAGCATAATCTCCTTTCTTCGCATTTAACAATCTACCGTAACCCCTTTTCCTACCGTTTGAATGCTTATGGAATCGCTGCGGATCGTTGTATATTCCTATCTTTGGCGCGACGCCCTAAAAACCGGCCGCATGACAAGCATAAAGAACCCCATCCGGATAAACCTCGGATATACCACCCTCGTTATATGGAGGAGTCAACAAGTCTTCATCCCGCTTCATTCTCACCAACACACTGCCCACCGAACTCTGACAATCAATGGAACAAGAAGTACTATCTCACCGCAAAGGAAATGTGGAAGAATTCATCCAAATGAACGATCTCTCTGGGGAGCCGGGTCGCATGGTTTCCAAGCCTCACGAGGGCTCCTCAATGGCACCTGCACTCAGCAAAAGCGGTGATACCGGTGAAACCGCTATAATAGGCGACGATGAGCACGATACTAGGACAAAGAAACAGAAGATGACCGAGAAGATCCAGTTTTCCGCTTTGTGTTGGTGTATCTTTCTCGCAGGGTGGAACGATGGGACGACGGGCCCACTGCTACCACGTATACAAGAGGTTTACCATGTATGTTTTGCTCGCTTATCGATGGCCTTGAATATATCTCATTTGCCCAGGTCGGCTTTATTATCGTGTCATTGATTTTTATCTTTGCTTGTCTTGTACGTCCGTTCCTGACTTGACGTACATAATTAGCTCACAGAAACCCGAGGGTTTCATATCTGGTGCTCTAGCCAATGTCCATCTCACAGACCGTCTTGGATTTGGCAAGGTGCGCCACCACATTTTCTCCCTCATGAGTCATGATAAGAAATCTCACGCAACCCACACTACCAGACAATTATTCTTGGTACAAACGATTTCGTCCATTTTCTCCACATCTTGACGCTGACAGACATGGCACAGGGTCCGTTTGTCAAATAATAGCCTACACACTCCAGTCGCCAGCTCCACCCTTCCCTGTCTTCGTGATGGCTTTCACCATCAACGGCTTCGGGGTCGCGCTTCAAGTAAGCGGGTTTCCTAACACGTAAAATATAATCTCACCCGCTTTACAGGATGCTCAAGCCAATGGCTTTGTAGCGAGCCTCCAACATAACGGCGAAACCAAGATGGGTCTCCTTCATGCCGCCTATGGTACTTATCCCATACCACTACGATTTTTGCCGCAGACTCAAAATTTCCACAGGTGCTGGTGCGCTCATTGCACCTCTTATCTCCACTCAGTTCGCGCAATTGCAATGCTGGTCTTTCCATTACCTCGTTTCGCTCGGTATTGCTGTATCAAACACCATCGTCCTTTCCATGGTCTTTGGTTCCAAGACGCAAAACGGTAAATGATAC
>MU151171.1:31931-76192 GCA_015584085.1 Macrolepiota fuliginosa MF-IS2 | reverse complement strand
CCCTCTGAGTCAGATGTCATTTCTTAGTGCATTCCAATAGCCCCACTATCCTCATGTGTCTGACCCTTTTTTGTATCATCTTTATATGTACTTCTGGACTTGCAATTGCTGTCCCCTCAGTTCTTGTCCTATTCATAAGTGACTAAGGTGAGACTTATATGCATTCTATCTACCTTTCATATGCTCATTGTACCATAGTATTTGTGTCTTATGCATACCAGATATATAACTAAAATATAATAAACTTTTTTAGATGAAACTTGTATGGGAGATATGAGGGGACACAGCAACTGAATTTTGTCTCAAGTTATACTAGTACACTGTATACCACTCCAATACCTGCCTCCACTACCCCTACATCTCATTTTGCTGATGTTTGTTTTTTGAGTCTGAATGAAACTGTTAAAAAGTCGTCACCTGAGCGATTCGAACACTCGCGGTCAAAGACCAACCGCTGGCAGCTACTGGGGTAGCAGGCGATCCCGTTAACCACTCCGGCAAAGTGACTTACACATTACGGGCGCTGATGAATTTACAAGACCATCGTGCTCAAGCACAACCACACAAGCTACCCATCTGTAAGCCTGAATTTTGCAAAAACTTCAGATGCGGTTACGTGTCCAGACTCTTCCTCCTCTTCCAGAGCTCAGGGCTTGGTTTATACCAGATGCTCCCCAAGTACCAAGCTCAATATTGGATCTCAAGGGCGTTTTCTGCTCCCAAATAATCGCTCTAAACGATGCTGGGATTAGGCAAGCAGATATTCGTTTGCTCTTGGATGAGTTTGAACTTTTGAACGAGAGCCCATATGCTACAGCCCTGAGAGACGGCGATCTTGTGTGTATTGAGGCTCGCCCTGGCTTTAAACAGCTGGCTACACTGAAAGTCGAAAAGAAAGAGGAAGCAGGTGGGCCATCTACATCCTTGGACCTGCCAGTGCCTGACAAATAATTCCGACATGCAGACACCAACTCACGACTCTTAGGGAAGAGAAAATGGATGGATAGAATGAAAAAAAAGCCTAAGAAGAGGAGTAGGTTGGAAGTGAAGAAAGTGGAGGAGCCCGACTCGGATGATGAGAACGATTCTTCCTCTTCGTCCTCATCCTCGTCTCCCTCATCCTCGTCTCCCTCATCTTCGAGCTCCTCATCTGCCAAATCCTCTTCCTCTTCCTCATCTTCATCATCAGATTCCGAAAAATCAGACTCACCCGAATCCGGGTCCGAAATCACCACCTCTCCTTCATCTGCACCCCAAGTTAAATCACTCAAACCGCCCGCTCAAAAACCCAAACAACTACCTCTGGGCCCCTTTGTCCCACCCGGCCAAGGAAAATCAACAACTCACGCCAGAAATCTTCGCCGCAAGCGTCTACGTGTAGTACAAGCAGAAGCACGCACTGCAACAGTGTTAGGACAAACTCAGGCTACTCAGGCACTCCCTTCACTACCTAGAAGTGTATCCCAAACCAATGCCACACCTCTCGGTTATCGTGCCGTATCCCAACGGCCTACCGTGGACAACGGGGGTGGAAAGGAGCAGGGAGTGGGACCAGAGATAGATGTGGATGCAGATGTACAGCTGCCGGTAGGAGAAGTTGAGCCAGAGGAAAAGAGGGAGGTTATGATGGCTTCGCTAGGGAATAAGAATAAGAAGAAGGGATACAAGCAGTTCCTGATGGCGCCTGTGCCGAAGAAGATCGTGTTCGCAGAGGGAGAAGGCGAGATGATTTCTACCTCCGGATTGGCTTCGACTTCAAGTTCTGCGCCTATGGGGCTCCCAGTGCCACAAGCCTTGACATCGGAGGCCCAAATCGAAACTTTGGTACGGATTCAACCCTCCCCATCCCGACAGCGACCACTCCCTCGCCTCGTACCTCCATCCGAAATCCAAGAGCGTGGAAATCTACCCCCAAACATGTTTGTCACTAGTGTTGATGTAGAGGCCGACTTGTGGAATCCGAATGGGAAGAAGAAGAGGAAGAACAAACAGAAGCAGGTCGGTGCTTTACACGAGCACAATGACTCGTTCAACAATTCTTACAACAATGGCAATGGGTACCTGGCTGATGAAGACGTGACATCGACGTATGGCAATGATGAGCAAGTTGGGGAGACGGTAAATGATGCTCAACCTAACGCACTCCCCGAACATGTGGTGGAACCGGCCACCGCGTTCGACTGGAATAAAGCTGAGAAATCATTCGACAAGGCTCCGAAAGTCGCCCAACTGGATGATTTCAAACAGGCTTCCATTATTGGTTGGAAGGTGTGTTCCTGTTTCTTGTTTTTCTACCGCGTAACTTATTTTGTTTGATGCACCATAGAGCCTGGACCTAAATCCACAGACGTTCACACCAGAAATCCTGCTTGTCGCAGCCAAAGTTCTCGAAGTATCCCATCCTGTGTCAACGGTTAAAGTACAACGCCTCCTCCGACCCGTTGCTCCCAACTCTGGTTTCTCCGGATTTCTGGCGCTGGCGGATCCAGATGGTGCAGAGGTGGAGGGAGATACGGAGGAACATCAATGGACTGATATCTTGACTTCAGATTGGCGCATTCTGCAGGTGGCATAGTCGCGGCTGTTCGTACCGATTCGGTGTTGCTTCAGTCCTTAATCTTTCGATGCACCATTCCCCAAGGCACAGAATTTTTGATAGTTACAATATGGGTCCTAGCGTTCTCCCTAATTCATAACTGGCATTCATCTCGGGGGAAAAACTCTACCACACAACAAAACGTCGAATCCTGACTACAAAGAATTCATGGTCAATTCCGAGAATGGACTGTGCAAGAATAGCACGCAGTAACAAAAGGCTTAAGGCTTGCCTGTTATTAGCACTCTATTCATTCATCCATTCATTTCCTCTCGCGCTCTCGCTCTCGTCTCTAGCTTCTGGTTTAAGTCTCCCCTTAACTGGACTTCAGTCCCTTCTAACTAAAATATTTGCTCGCCACCCCGACCTTCAGCCCCTCTCGGGCTCGCCAGCCCTCCTACATTGTTATCGCCACACTCAGCACAAATTATAGGTTGGGACTCGCACCAGAGCAACACCTTCAGTTCTATTCATACAAAATTCATACTACTACCACTCCATAAACCAATCGTAAATAATATACAATACACGCAATCGTCTGGATAGATTATGAGCCGTTAAACAATGCAGCAAAGGGTGTAATGAGCAAAGAGAGAGAAAAAGCCGAAAACACTATGTATGAATGGTCGTACTATACTCGAAAATGATGATGCAGGAGTCCGAGAATGGATCAATTTTTGAGGCGATGTAAGGCAATATTTTTATGCGGGTGGGGGCTAGCGGGAATGTAGGGGAAAGTCGGGAAAGAGGGAGAAATAGGAGGGTCATGACGATGAGGAAATCCAAGGATCAGGTTCCGTTAATCTATACCGCTGTCGGTCGATGTCGGGATAGAGGCCGAAAAGCGTCGAATATCGCAATGAATAATAATAGATCGTGGCTGTTGAAGATTGTTGATTTTCCGTGAATGGCGGGTCCAAGATCTAATATCCAAGGAGTGGTGCAGGGTGGAGTCGAAAGGAAGTAAAGGATCATCGAAGTCGGGAGTCGGAGATCGAATAGCCAAAGTCAAAATAACTAGCATGAACCAACAATCCACAGGACCGTGAAGGTTCACGCGACCGAATGGGAATAAACCGTCTACGCGAGCAGCGTCGAATGGTCAACCATGACGCCACTAATGCGATTATATACCGCCTCAGGGTATTGCCTGCAATACGCATATTGTCAGCCCCAGCTACACACGCAAGAATGATCACGACATACCGAGCTTTTAACCGCTCCAATAAATCCAATGCCCGATCCCGATAACCAGCGCCCAGTTCAGCTCGTACCATAGCTTCCCAAGTCGAAGGCTGCATCGCAACACCATCAATACCCAGATCACAAAAATAAATCAAAACCAAACTACCCACCTCGCGGTAAACAGGCTCCATCCAACCAACATTCGACCCAGTACTGGGATCATGCGGCGCATGATTATTTGGCGCAGCAAAGCCCGTTGGGGGATCCACCAAACTCTCGAACATCTCTCTTGCCTTATTCAAGTCCCCAACAATCGCATAACCCTTGATCAAAAAGTTTGCAATGTATGCAGTCATGTGCACGCCCGCGGTGGTCATCTTGCTCATATACTCGGGGACGAGGTCCATACGGCGATGAGAGACGAGCACGTTGATAATAGATTCAAAGACGACGGCGTCAAGAGCGGAGTGTCCAGAGGAAGAGATAGAGTCGAAGACTGCAATAGCTTTGCCGAGGTCGCGTTGGACGCAGCCGTATGCATTGATTAGCGAAGCGTAGTGCGTGCCCTGAACATTAACAGTGCGGTCGTTCTTTAGTTCCTCAAACACCGCTTCCATAGATACGATATCAACCGGTTCGATCGAACCATAAGCATCAAGCAAGAGCTGAACAAAAAAAGGCATTAGCCAACGCCCTCACTATTATCCATAAAAACCCAAAACACACCTTATAAGTATGCGCAGTAGGCTTAACCCCAACCACACCCATCTGCTCATAGAACCACAGCGCCCTCTCCCTATTCGGCTTCGTCATCGTATAAAGTTGCATCATCGTGTTATACGGCGGGACTCTCGGCTTGAAATTCCTCTGCTCCACCATCTCCGCAAACAATGCCTCCGCGCTCTGCACATCTCCAACCCTCGCACATGCACCAATCAACGCTCCATATGTGATCGACGTCGGCTTAACACCCTGCGCCTTCATTCGCTGGAACATCTCCAACGCATGATCCGCCTTGCGTGCCTTGGCAAGCTTCGAGATGATATTGTTATAAAGGTAGATGTTCATCTCCACATTCACCTGCTCGGCCTCACGATAAAGCGTCATCGCGTTCGATGCATCATCCGTGGTATCCTTGACGTAGAGAATCAACGCGCCGTACGCATCCGCCGAAGGCGCTACGCCCTGCTCGATAATCCTGACCCGGTGAATATGGGCATTATCCAGGTCCCCAGCATGTGCCAACGCGATAATCATGCTATCCTCCACACAAACCCATCCATCCCTCAAAACATCTGGTTGCATCTCGAGTCCCTTCAAAATATCCTGCGCGACTGCATACACCTCCTTAACCTTGTCCAGTTCACTCTGCCTGCCCAATCCCTGGATCAACCGGCCAAGAACCCGAGGCGCAGGGACCTTGCGCTGCTTCAAACCCTGCTTCAACCGCGCATAGGCATCCAAAACTTCGCTGCGGACATTATTGTGCTTCAACGCTTCCTCGATGGCCTTTGTCTGTCCAGCGTTAACGGTAAGGTTCCCATACGTTCCCATCAGTGCCTGTGTGCGCCCGTCCTCGACAACGTTCTGGGGCGCGTTCATCAGCCTGCCTTGGGCAACCAACATCCTAATCTCCTCGCTCTCCTCCAATGCGCGCTGGAAAGCCGGGCCAAAGTCCTGGAACGTGGCAACGACATGCTCGGGACCATACACCGACACAAGATGCCGAATCGTCCTGCCCATCAGACCCTCCATAAAACTCCCAATCTCAACCTGCATCCCCGCCAAATCCCCAACGAGATTATACACTCCCCCAAAAGCGTACCCCGGAACCTCACCATACATCCCCACCGCCTCAGACGCAATCGAAGAATTCTCCACATCCAACGCCATCTCCACCAACCTCTCCCAATCCCTAACTCCCATCCCCACATCGGACAATTGACCATCCGCCTTCGCGACCGCATACGCATGCAACACATGCTTATACACCTTCCTTGGCACATCCACACCCAAAAACCTCGCCAACTGCGAAATCATCATCGCGTGCCCAAACCTCAACGCGCTCCTCTCCACCACAGCCGCAAAAAATATGTCCTGGAACTCCGAGAACGACGCCCGGATAGCCATCATCAAACCCCCCTGCCTAGGCGACCCCTCATGCGCATTCCTCACCTCCTCCATCATCTTCTCACAGAAACCCGTATACCACACCAACGCCTCATCTACCAAACCCCTCTTCAAATACTCCCTCCCAATCCGTGCCGCAAACCACTTCTTAAACTTGATCTTCTTAAACCTAGGCATCACCTCCACCGACAAAAACTCCAACAACCGCCTCGCCTCCGCCGTATCCTCTATACTCTCTACCGCGCGCATATTAGCTGAATACGCGAGCGTATGCATATATTGCATCTCGAAATGTTCAAGATCAAGCGTCGGGTATATTTTGTTCAGTTCGTGTATATGTCCATGCTCAGCGAGCGCATTCATCAAAGTTATTCCCGCCATATGGTCTGGTTTGGTAGGTTGATCCGAAGGCACCCAAGAACTATCCACTTCAACGCCCTGTTCCAATAATCGCTGATACCACGTATACGCAGTCTGTACATCGCCCATTCTGCAGAAACCGACTATCACTTCTGTGAATGTTGCTGCGGAGGGAAGTGGGGTGCCTGCCAAGTCGAAATCGATCCCGGAAGGAGAGTTCATCATTCGATCTAGTATCTCGATGGCCTTGTCTGGGAATCCGCAATGGAAGTATGCTTCGATCATGGCGTTCCAGCAGAGGATGTGTTTCTTCTGGTAGTCGATGGCGAATGCGTCGACGACGAGTTTGCCTCGATGTCCAGCGGTGATGTAACTTTGGAAAACCTTTTCTGCGGCAGCGATGTTATTCGTATTGCCATAAGCTTGGATCAAATACTGATACGCATAAGGTCGCATTTTCTCGCCCAACTGCTCGATGCGACGGAAGACCTCGACCGCGGTATCGATATTCAGAGTGTATGCGCATGTGCGAATGAGGTTGTGGTAGACTCTCGATGGGAGAGCTGGGGCGGCGACCTTCGAGGCATAGTACAACGACAGAAGCGATGATAAGACATCCTTGTGCTCTGAAGCCAGGATGTCGATACGCTCCTCTAGGCTCTGCGACTTGACTCCACCTAAACCACCACCATGAAAACTCAGGTTATGCTTCAGTTCCGATGAGGACCTGATAGTACGTGAGAGTTCATATTCCCGGTCCATCAAAGCGTAGAGAAGTAGGGTATACGTCTTATCATCAGGTAGAATAGACCGTTTGATCATGTCGTCGTAGGTCTCGAGCATGGGGATAACGGATTCGCCATCGCGAGTCATGTGCAGTGCTTCGAGGGCGATATTGAAGTCGGCAGTGTTAGGATCCTTGGCGGAAGTACGGAAGCGGGCGACAGCCTCAGCGACGTCATGGGCATCGCCAGAGTCCCTTGCGTCGATGAGATATTGGTACCGGGAAGAAGGGGAGGGTTCCGATGTGGGTGTAGTAGGCCGGGAGACACGAGGGGACCGAGGGGGAGTAGTGAGCTTGGTCTCAGCAGACGAGACCTCGCTGCGCTCATACTCGCTAGGAGATGAAGTCGAAGTTCTCCGTGCGAGTTCCTTAGGAAGAGGTTTGGGTGGCTCAACAACGATGCCTTCGAGCTCATCGATGGACGAAGTGGAATTCCGACGCGGACGCAGGGGTAGACCGTCCACAGCTGATGACCCTGATTCAACCGCAGCTACTGAAAAATTCCTCGCGGGCGAAACGGGCCCATCGATGCCGTCCGAGGAAGAAGTCGAGTTCCTTCTGGGCCTGGAGGGAGGAGGCTCTGGCAGAGGTTGGAACTGGGCTGCCTGTGGTGCCGCCTCGATTGCCGAGTGTAAAAAGCGCGAGCGCCCATGGAGTTGTATTGTTTTGAGAACGCCCAGAGACTCGGCTTTTGTGAGGGAAACGCTTGAACTGCGAATGCGGGGACGTTTTGACTGGGATTGAGACTGTGGTTGTGTTTGGATAACAACTACGCGACGAGAGTGATCGTCGTTTTCGTCGGATTGTGCAAAGGTGCCGTCGACGTTTGCAGATACTGCATTCGCCTGCGAAACAGCTCTTCCGGCAGTCTAGCAACACAGCATATCTCATTAGTTAAACGTTGATCGGTAACAGCTATAAGTGACGCACGTTGAACGAAGAATAATACCGACTGCCGGTATTCTGTTTTGTGCTCCCGGTGCCTGGGCCGTGGTTGCCCCAATTTGAGCCTCCAGGACCATTCCGATTTCCAAGGTTGGAGCCACTCGAGGACCCAGTCTGGAGGACATTCCGCAGCGGGGTCTGGACTGCCTGCGCGGCGGCCCTCGAAGTGGTATGTAGGATGTGAGTCGCGACCTTCGGGAGCATCGCGAGGACTCCCGTTGGCGGTGCAAGGAATTAGGCGAGTGTAGAAGGATAAGCCTCTGGATTGACAAAGGAATGCGCCAAGGTCAGCAAAGACTGGCTGATAGGAGAGGCAGTACAGTTAAGACGGAATTTGAAAATTATCAGCGTCCAAAATAAATCAAACTGCCGAGTCACCGCGCAATTCAAGGGGCCGCGCTTCTCCGGGTGCTCCCGGGTGTTCACATCACGTGGTCTCGGGCTTCCGTGTTCTTCCTGAAATGACGTTGTATAAGTGTTAAAAATACATTTAGATAGCAAGCTGTGCTGGTTCTGGATGGACGATGCTCTGATCAGGAATAGCAAGTCCCGGAGGAAATCTGACCCAGATCGACGGCGGCACCTCTCGAGGCGAGGCTTTAGGCTGTGTCTACCCGGTCATATGTCAACTTTAGTCAAGGAGGATTATCTATGATAACGTACAGTACTAGGCCTTCTCTCAGCTAATCTCTTCCCTTCTTCATCTCTACGATTGACTCTCACAACACTCCCCCGGCAACAACTCCAACATGCATACACTAACACAACCACCAGCGAGATTACCACAAACACAAGCGCAAAATACGCCCACAGCGAGAGATGATTCAATGCATGCTGGCCCACGAACACTGGTCGTCTTGAAGCATTGGTGCCAGTCCCCGTGGTGGATGGCATGTAAGGAGTATCGGCTACTGGAGGCTCTAGCATCTGATTCGCCGGAAAGTTCAAGTTCGAATCCCTTGTGTCAAGAAACCGATATCCATAGGGAGAGACACCAGGTTCAGATGGTAACGGAGGGGCGGGCGCAAGCGAGGACAGAGGAGCGTAACTGTTATGGTGGGGGTCCACTGCATGTCGCTTCACCGCGTTTGAAATGGACATTGGCAACGGGGCCATATCTAGGTGAATAACAAATAGATGGTAAAACTGGACCAACGAAGGAAGGGCGATGGCAATATGTGGGCCGAATTGTCTGAAAAGATGAGATCGCGAGGATTCTTAAGACGACTCCAGCATACAGTCAACCACCACCGATCAACCTCGCCAGTGGTGGCTGGTGGCTGGCGGCTGCCCCTCAATTGAGTCTTCTATCTCGATACGGTGATGCTCAGTTGCCTGGATCCTTGAAATAAATGACATTTGGGGATTTATCACTCATACCTCTCTCTCCGCATTGCTACTCGAATCACATTTGATAAGTAGCTCCCTACTGTCCATTACGAGTACCAAATATCCTAGTGAATACAAAAAATAATACCAAGCTCTTCAATACTTTATCTTGTCTCACATTTGATATGTATACACCCACCCCCTAGGCGGTATAATGATAACTAGCTTCCTTCATACTAACCCACATCCCACGTTTCACATACATCGTCAAATGCGTCCTCGGCCTCACCTTCTCTACCGCCTTCCTACTCCCCGTCTCCTCCATCGTCTGCTGCCCCCACTCCTCCGGCACCCTCTCCTCCGGCTCCATAGCATCAACCTCCAACTTCACACTCTCAAACCTCTGCAACAGCCTCACCAGGAAGAACGACGCCTCATTATACGCAAACTGCTGCCCTAAGCAAATCCTCGGACCAGCGTTGAAAGGGAGGAATATGAACGGGTTGGGTGTGAGGTATTTGTGTAGCCTGTAGTCCAAGAATCTATCAGGATCAAATTCGAGCGCTGTGGTTGATCCGTCACATCAGTTTCGCACGTATCGAATTGAAGAGATGTACAGACCATCAGGACCCCAGAGATCCTTCCTTCTGTGCATGATGAGCACCGTGTATAACGTCCTTGTATCCGCGGGGATGTAGTATGGTTTCCCACCAGGTTCTTTGGCTGGCCACAATGTGGCATTCTTCGATGTCCTGATATTGAAAGGGCTATACACATTCGTTTAAGTGACTCTCACAACCTCATGACATATATGCACTCACACAACAGGGTACAGCCTCAACGTTTCTACACGCGGATATCAGTGTCAGTCCGAATTACAAAAGCCATCACACATACCATTGATAACAGCCCTCAAATACTTCATATCCTTCAAATCCTCATACTCAGGCCTCTTAGAAGGCCCAACCTTCTCCAAAACCTCCTTCCTCAACCGCTTCAACACCTCCGGATGTTCCGCAAGCATATAAATTACAAACGTTAGCGTACTCGCAGTCTATCAATCAACGTCCGTCAGTTGATTTCAACAAGAGTAAAGCACGACTCACGGTATCCCGCCCCGCAACGAGCAAACTCATAATCTCATCCCTCAAAATCTCCAAATCATCCGTCTCATTCACCAAATTCTCCAACAACGTCCCCTCCTCTTCTTCCTCCTCCATCTTCTCCTCCACTTTCCCACCACCAGAAGCAGTAAAAATGCGCTGCCGCTTCTTCCTCACAGCCTCCTCCACAATCGGCTCAATCAACTCCTTCACAACCCTCATCGGCTCCTTAATCTCATCCTTCCAAAATTCCGTCAAGGGCCAATGGACACCATACCGTGAACGCCTAGACGTGATACTCTGCGCTTCAGAAAAAGCACGAGCAAAGCGTGTCGAGAAATTTTCTTCCTCCCCACCACCGGTTGTAGACGAAGAGGCATGGGACGGGTGGTCATAAGGGTAAGGCAGCGCGCCCGAGAGTGACTGGACGTCCCGACCAAACAGAAACTCTGTCGCAGAGTCCAGTGTGAACCTTCCAACTAGATCCTAAAGTTGTGGTGTTTTAGCCATCACTCTTTGCGCAGGGGGTGAGGACGGACCTGGAAATCAACGGCAACACCCTTTCCCAAACGTTCTGCGAGCCTGTCCAGCGCGTCTTCAGCGTGTCGATCGAAAATGTCAAAATGGCTAATTCTGTCCCGACTGAAGAATGGCCTTGTCATCGAACGGTGGAACCTACATCCATATACCATTAATACGGCTGTTCATAGAATCGTTTGGTCATGTGAGAGTAGACGTACTTCCATAGTTCACCGTCGGCTGCGAATACACCCGTTCCCAAGAGCGGTTGCAAGAGCCATCGCGTTTCTGCACCTAATAACACGAATTCTCAGTCAAACCAAGTTGCTAAGGGAGGCAAATTGAGCATACCTTTTTCGAAATGATCAAACTGCGTTGCGAGGATGATTTTGATATAATCTGGTTCTGCCGTGATAATCTACACAAATCACAACCCGGATCAGCTCAGCGCACAGCAAAGAACCAAAAACACTCACCCGGTTCTCAAACAATACCCTATTATTAACCGTAAATGTCCCGATATCTCTATACCCCTTGTCCAAAAGCTCCGCTACAAATCACAACAACATCCACACCCAATCAACCCTCCAAAAAAAAGATACCAAACACAAAAATAGCACATACCAATATATCCCCTATTCACAGACTTTGCGGTTCGAATCAAAGTGGCTATCCCACCAGGCGTCCAATCTGGTAGAACAGGCGGTAACACAGCGCCCAGTCTCCACGCCTCAATCCGACTCTTTATCTCGCCCCACCAGATTTTCAGCGTCAGCGCAACGGGAATCGAAGCAACCATCGCACAGGCAAGACATGGTGTCCCCAGAGGCGCAAGGACCGCCACACGAGAAGAGGAGGAGAGGGAGTTAAGGATGTACACCGCAAGCGGCGGTGTCAAGAGACTTGGCGAGAAGCGGAGGAGGTAAAGGATTCCGGGTGGGATTTCGATTCCCATGGTTGGTGTGTGTGGTTTGGATGGGGTGGTTGGGGGTGGCGGGCGGCGGGTGGCGAATCCTGGCCAAAGCACGCAATATTGCCTTTTGGTGACGTTTAAGCGAGAAGCTGAGCTAGAGCTTCGGCCTTGTGGTATCCTCGTTCGTCAGTCTCAGGAGTTTGTAAAGGAACTGAGGACAACAAAAGGGGATGAGATTGCAGACTCGTCGAAAGGATGGAGATGAAAGCAGAGATATAAGAGGGCCGTGTGGAGGTTTTGACATGTTGGTGATGATGATGAACCATCCATGGACCATCCATGGCTAATTATAATCACCTGCAATCATCAACCACGACCGGGTGACGTTGCCGGTTTTTGCAATTTTGATCCGTCGTCTAACCTTAACTTGCTCACTTACACACATACCCGCTCCTCCGTAGTTAAAATACCCCTCAACAATCCGCAATCCAATTAGAGGGAGGTCATTATGCCATTACTCTCACAGATGCCCTATCCCCAACCCAGATTGGTCCCTCAGGCCTCAGTGCTGAAGAGCTCCGGAATCATCCACCGTGGTTATTTATGGGGACGGAACACATGCCGCGGCTTCCCTCCACTTCTCGTCGGTCAGCTCGGGGACCAATCGAGTGGTTAATTCTAGTACTGATCATGCACATCACGACATCCCCTGGATCCAGCTCGTTGTCCGAGGATCGCTTCATCAACGCCGCGAGATCTAGTATTCATCGACTGACCGATCTAGCCGCCCGAGCGTCATGAAACTCGAGGTGGTGTCCCTCAGAGCCATGTCAAATGCCAGAGCCCAGACCCTTCGGATCAGCCCACAACCCTCTGGCTTTGGGTATCGCAAACGGAATATACATATCTGTACTCTTGTCCGTAGTACGTACGAACAGGAACATGAATTCCAGGAGGAAACTTGACCGCGTTATAGCCTGCTCGTACTCAACAACCTTATCCCTCAAAAGCTACACCTATCCAGTCATGTCAGGGTGAAAAATCTATAACCTGGTCTCTTGTCCTCCTCAGTTGATCTTTCCATCTCCACCAGTCAATCGACTCTTGCAACACGCGCACACTACTATTCAACCACTACCGATCAACCTCTCCAGTGGCAGCTGGCGGTTGACACAAATTTGAATAAATGATTAACCGACAACTGTTTTGAACACGTATCATCTAGTAATAAATGGCGTTTACATGTTGTATCTAATATCCATACCTCTATCTATACTTCGTTACTCATATTACATTGGATGAGTAGCTTCCTTCATGCTAACCCACAACCCATGCTTCACACACATTGTCAAAAGCATCTTCGGCCTCACCTTCTCCACCGCCTTCCTACTTCCTGATTCCTCCATCGTCTGCTGCCCCCACTCCTTCGGCACTCTCCCCTCCGGCTCCATAGCGTCAACCTCCAGCTTCACGTTATCGAACCTCTGCAACAACCTCACCAGGAGAAACGACATCTCATTATACGCAAACTGCTGCCCTAAGCAGATCCTCGGACCAGCATTGAAGGGAAGGAATATGAACGGGTTGGGTAAGAGGTATTTATGCAGTCTGTGATCCAGGAATCTATCAGGATCAAATTCGAGTGCTATCATCATTTGATCAGTTAATTTTGCAAGTGAAACTAAGGCGACGGACGTACCATCAGGGCCCCACAAGTCCTTCCTTCTGTGCATGATGACCACTGCATACGGCGTCTTCGTATTTGCAGGGATGTAGTATGGTTTCCCGCCGGGTTCTTTGGATGGCCACAATGTGGCATTCTTTGACGTCCTGATATTGAATGGACTATATGCACTCGTTTGAGTATCCTTCACAACCTCGTAGCAAATTTGCACTCGCACAGCGGGATACAGCCTCATTGTTTCTGCACACGGACATCAGCGCCAGTCCAAGCTGCGAAACCAATCACACCGACCGTTAATAACAGCCCTCAAATACTTCATATCCTTCAAATCCTCATACTCAGGCCTCTTAGAAGGCCCGACCTTCTCCAAAATCTCCTCCCTCAACCGCTTCAATACCTCCGGGTGTTCCGCAAGCATGTAAACCACAAACGTCAGTGTACCCGCAGTCTATCAATCAACGTCCGTTAGCTGATTTCAACAAGAGAAAAGCACGACCCACGGTATCCCTCCCCGCAACGAGCAAATTCACAATCTCATCCCTCAAAATATCCAAGTCATCCGTCTCATTCACCAAATTCTCTAACAATGTTTCCTCCTCAGTCTCTTCCTCTACCTTTCCACCCAAAGCAGTAAAAACGCGCTGTTGCTTCTTCCTCACAGCCTCCTTCACAATCGGCTCAATCAACTCCTTCACAACTCCTATCGGCTTTTTCATGTCATCCTTCCAAAATTCCAGCAGGGGCCAATGAACGCTAAATCGCCAACGCCTGGAGGTAATCATCTGCGCCTCAACAAAAGCTTGGACAAAGCCCGTCGAGAATTTTCCCTCTCCCCCATCACAAGCAGTCGTGGACAAAGAGATGTGAGATGGGTGATTATAAGGGTAAGGTAGTATGCCTGAGAGCGATTGGACGTTATGCCCGAACAAGAACTCTGTTGCAGCATCGAGCGTGAATCTTCCAATCAAGTCCTAAGTGGTGGTGTGACCAGGGTTTCAGTGATATCCTTCACGCAGAGGACGGAGACGGACCTGGAAATCGACAGCAACACCCTCTCTTAAACGCTCCGCGAGCTTGTCCAACGCCTCTTCGGCATGTCGATCGAAGATGTCAAAGTGGCTGATTCTGTCCCGAGTGAAGAACGGTCTTGTCATCGAGCGGTGGAACCTACACCGATATATCATTAATGTGGCCATTCATGGTATCCTCGGAGAAGGGACTCACTTCCATAATTCACCGTCGGCTGCGAATACGCCCGTTCCCAAGAGTGGCTGGAAGAGCCATCGCGTTTCCGCGCCTGATAACGCGTATATCCTTAGTTAAACCAAGCTGCTTAGGGAAGCAGATTGAGCGTACCCTTTTCGAAACCATCAAACTGCGTCGCAAGCATGATTTTGATATAATCCGGGTCCGCCGTAACAATCTATATGAATCATGAGCTCAACACATGATCGGGCACATAACAATCAAAACACTCACCCGATTCTCAAACAATATCCTAGTATTAAGCGTATACGACCCAATATTCTGATACGCTTCATCCAAAAGCTCCTCTAGAAGTCATAAATACCCTAATCAATCCCCCGAAATAAACAAGATCCCAAACACATAAACAGCACATACCCATATATCCCGTATTCACCATCCTTGTAGTCCGAATTATAGTCCCAATCCCACCAGGCGTCCAGTCCGGCAGATTGGGGAGCAACACCGCGCCTAGCCTCCAGGCTTCAATCCTGTTCTTTATTTGACCCCACCAGATCTTCAGCGTCAACGCAGCTGGAATCGACGCGATCATGGCACATGCGAGGTACGGTGTCCCCAAGGGCGCGAGAGCTGCCACATGAGAAGAGGAGGAGAGGGAGTTGAGGGTGTACACCACGAGCGGTGGTGTTAGAAGATTTGGTGAGAAGCGGATGAGGTAGAGTATCCCGGGTGGGATTTCGATCCCCATGAGGTTTGGATGGAGTTTGGGATGGAGTTTGGGATGGAGTTTGGGATGGAGCTTGGGATGGGCGTGGTTGATGTGGACTACACTGTGCGGCGCGCAGTACTACTCTTTGATGACGTCCTACCAAGCTGAGCTAAAATTTCAGCCTTGCGGTATCCTTGGGAGTCTGTAAAGAGGTTGGGGACTGCGGAAGAAGATGGGCTCGCAGACCTGTCGAAAGAATGGAGATGAAAGTAAGATATAAGAAAGGAGGTCCCACGTCCCGAGGGCCGTATTTACATAACGGTAATGACAATGGACTACGGTAGGCCGGGGCTGTTGACACCAATCCGGGTCTGCTAACCCACCCGAGGGTGGTTGGAATACGGCAGCCAGGGTCTGGGCGCGTTGGTGTCATATTTTGATGAGAGGTAGGCGGTAGGATATATCAATGACTAGATGCCACTACTTGGGGGAAGTTTCAGGATATTCATCACTTACCACATCACTTCACTTCTATCACACTGCCGAAACATGACAAAGGCATACAACAAAATGGACCATATTTAACAATGGAACACTTACATCCCGAAAAACATTGACCCCAAGACGGTAAGTCCAGCGTCTATTTCATCGAGTGCAGCAACTGCCCAAAAGTGACCCTAAAGTCGACAACGATCAAGTAACATATGTATCTCGGAAGGAAGATGATTCATTTGGAATTCCTTCGATTAATACAGAGGGCCCCGGCAGAACAACATCTTGCAAAGCATCCCATAGGTCGGTGGGCGAGCGCATGTCAGTCGGACTCACAGGGAAAGGGTAGAATAGATACCATTTCGGACTCTCGGGTTCTCGCAAAAAGATTGAAGTCGTTCCTTCGTTACTCGTCTATTAATATGTAAATCCCTATCCGCTACCCTCTTTATCATCTATCACCTCTACTTCCAGCTGCTTCTTTTGTATCTTCTTCGCTTCGTTTTCGGAACCATGAGGCTTTATGTTAAGTGCTTACTCAGATTTCGCCCGTTCACGACATACAGTAGGGGGCTACCTCAGAGTCTGACCGGGTATCGCGCCTCATGATCTCACCCCTGGGTAAGTTTCCGGACCCGAATTGCTCGATTGGTGGCCCCCTGGACCTGCAGTAACATTGTAAGAGACCGTAAGCAACGACCGGATAACGTTGCCGGTTTTGCAATTTTGATCCGTCGTTCAATCTCCATAATTGAAATTCCCCCCTGATTCCTCTTGAGCAATCTGCACTGCGGCTGATAGGTCGATATTCCACTGCTCTCACAAAGCCTTATTCTAGGACCCCCAACGCTGGGGAATCATTCATTTTGGTTATTTGTTGTACCTAACTACACCCTGCGGCTTCCTCCACTTTACTTATCTTGAATACTTGTCATACACATCACGGCATTCCCTGAAACCCGCCCGTTGTCCGAGGAACGCCCAATTATTCAATTCATGCACATTGTGAAATTTGTGATTCGAGTTAGCCGCCAGAACGTCCCGAAGGTCATGGTGGTGTCCCTCAACGTCATGTCAAGTGCCGAAGCTCAAAATGGATTGCGCCCAAATGCATGTACGAGGTGAATTGAAAGAACCCACAAGATGCCCTCATGCTAGAGAGGTGCAAAATTACACGCAATACCTCCTCTCGCCGAAATCACCCAACCCAGGGATAATGTACGCCTTCTCATTCAACCCTTGATCGATCCACCCAGTTATCTATGAACACATGAGGGAGGAAATTAAGTCGGATGGGAGGCGATACGTACAACTTTGGTAGTAGGGTATCGTGTACCAAAGTTCAATAGACCTTCAGGTGCAGCGATCTAGAATTCACAAAGTGCCACGAGGCAGGCATGTGGGTGTTCAGCATCAATGATTCCATATCAAAGGGTCAACCAGGTAGTGCAGGAAAGGGAAGTGGATGTGGAAGCAAACGCACGAGGTTGATAAAGATGATACGTTCAGCTGGAACACCGTGCTCGATTAGCACTTCTACAGCTTTAATCGCAGAGCCTCCCGTTGCTGCTCGCCGTAATCGGGAATGTGAGTCTATAACCAAAGGAATGCTGAGGAGCGATAGACACACCCAACATCGGGTCAAGCAGCAGAACATAACGCTTTGCAATATCGGAAGGGAATTTAGAATAGAAGAGCTTCGGTTGAGTTGTTTCTTCGTCCTAGAATAATACACCGTAGGCAAGACGCTCACATTCTATGAATAATCAAGACATACCCGTTGGATGAGAATCTTGCCAATCCTCACACTCCGACACACTTCACGTAGACCTGCTTCCATGGCCTGTACACAAGCACGCAGGTCAATATATTTCCCAAAACAAAAGACCAGACTGTACAAACGCACCTCTCCAGCCCTCAGAATCGACACACCACATATCTTGCCTTCGAACCCAACACCTTCATACTTGGAACCCTATATCAGCATCCCGTTAGCGCAGCCCAACAATTCACCTCCTTTGCTACGTCCCACTCCGCTCCACCTTAACGCAATCTAGCACAACTTACTGTCGGTGTTTCAATAACCCTCGGCAAAACTGGCAAATGGTTCAACCCCTCCTCAACCAACAACCTAATAATCCTATCCGAATAGAACAGAAAGTCGCCTCGCGAAGTTTCCTTATCCCTAATAATCGTGTATAGCGCCTCGAGCTGTGCAGTCTGAGGGAGGGTGAATACGTTCGGGGGTAGGTTCTTGTCCTTGGTTTGTGCGCAGGTTGCTTGCGGTGCAGAGATGGTTATCGTCGTTGTGGACGAGGGGTTTGGACTGGCGAAGGACATCGCCGGTTAGTGGGACTATGGGAGAGGTGTGCTAGACTATATATCAGGTGGTGGTGGATAGGGACAAGTATGAGGCCATGAGGGCAGGCACCCACCCCATGACCACCGTGATCGACGGCCAAGCGATCACTCGTCCCACTCGCCCTCCGATTTAAGTGCTTTGATGTCATTCATGGGTGCTGGTAGGGATAAAGCAGCCTTCATAGAATCGAATATAGAATTATAGTGAATTAAGTATGAGTGCTCACAATGTTCAGCAGTCGAAAACTCCAAGGACAAGTGAGATCCGAAGAACCCCTGATCTGAGGACCCTCGGCGCTGCAGTACCTCCACATGTAGCAACACACACATACGGCGAGGTAAAGTTGATCATGATCATAGTATATTACGGCTAATTCACTGTGGTTTTCATCCACTACCTACATCGGAGTTTTCCCAACATCACGAAGATACTTCACCGGTGCATGACTTCTTCTTTGTCTCCGGACTCCCTTCGGACTTGCCTGTGCGATGTGGATACTTGAATAAGCTCGTGTCTCTGAGAGTCTAGCCTGTCGGTCAAATGTCCCAGGCCTCGGTTACTGGTACCGTGGCTCTGCGTTAAATTCGAGGGTGGAAAGAATACTCGCCGGAGGAATCAGCAGCCTCTGAAAGAAAGGCATAGCCATGGTCTCTGATAAGGTCCTCCCCGAACGGGATCTATCCACGAAACCGTAACCCAAGAAGGTAGGGAACGTTACTGTGTTGTAGTTCGGATCCCATCGTGGCGATCCGAGCCGCTATGTTCTTTGTTTCTTCGCTCCCCATAACATAACTGTACATAATCAGATCAATGCCTACGGATGGGTTTACCCATCAATGTATTAAATCAATCCTGCATACACACCGGCGCACCTAGGATACAATGTCATACTAGGCAGCTAAGGGCCGCATTTCTCATGTTACTGAGGCGAGTTTCACATGTCGTCCAGGATCCCGACCGGCTGGCGAGCATCGACCGCCCACTAACGGCAAAATCTGTGTGCCAGTACATATTAGTAGTAGCAGCACACGAGGGCCCTTGAATGCTCTGACTTTTGCTCGACCCTTGGTTTGGCCAAGTTTTATTTTATCTTAATCGGGGCTGGGGCGGATATTGGACATGAGATTCATGCGTACTGGGTTGAGTTGTCTCCGCGTGCTGACTTCACCAGTAGTAATTCAGATCAATGCCGGATCCGTCCCGGTAGATAATATATAATTAGGAATCGGGAAGGCCGTCGATGGGAGCTCGTACTGTCACTCAAGTACAAGACTTGATAGACTGGTCTACAACCAAAATTGTCGAGCTCACAAGGGTGCGGTGTTGTTGGTAATAGTGTCACGAATATATTCGCAATGAGAATGCGTTTTTACAAGGATTAATTCTTCACAGCAAGACGCTGTCCACCTCTACTATCTCCCACCATACACCGTTTACTTCGGAATCTTCCCAGTCTCACGGAGATGCAACTCGAGTTCATCTCGAAGAGACTCTAAGAGCAACTTCTTTTTCGTTTCCGTGGGTTTCCATCCAAACCTGCTCAAGCGATGCGGATATGCGCTCTGGTTCGCGCCCAGGAGAGACCAGCCATCTATCGGTCAAAGGAAACGGTTAACGGAACTCCATCATCATTTAACGAGAGGGAAGTAGAGGACGACGTACACTCGCCCATGGGATCAACAAGCTCGTTGGAAAGAGCACGAGAACCAGGTTCTTTGACGAGGCCTTTCTCGAACAAGATCTATTTATATGTCAATATTCGGTTCACTCAAAGAGCAGAGGAACCGCTGACGTCGCCCATCAAAGCTGCAATCTCGCGGTTCGTAACCATGGGTTGTTTGCTTATAGCAAAATCTATACGGGTCAGCTCTCGTGACTCGCAATCTCGATTATAAAAATATGACTCACAGAATCCTTCAGCGCCTTCATCAGCCCTTCCTTCAAGCGCAGCCTTGAGCACTGTCACGACAGCAGAGGCAACATCCTTCACGTGGGCATTCCCCATCCGACTATGTCCCTCTCCCCATGTTCCCGCCCGGCCGGCTTGTAGAAACAGATCTGTAAAAATCCTCACAGGCAGTGTGGTCTTCTGAATGCCCTCTCCAATACCATAGATCCAACCAGGGAACACGATAAGTGTGCGCACGGGATTCTCTTTCCGTGTACCAGCCTCTACAATGAGTTTATCTTGTGCCACATGGTGATTCCCGGCGGGGACGTCATTAAGGCTGAGCCCGATGTCGGTATAACAAGGGATATCGTCGATGTCGACGTACACGCCATGCGAGTTGTCTGATGTGATGCCGAGCCCGGAGATTTGAATGTAAATTGGGGGCTTGTTAGGATTTGCGGCAGAATTTTTCTCGAGGCCTTTGAGGGTTGCTGGGAGTCACCGGGTCATGAAGACATGAGTATCCGGAGATCGGAAGGATTTTATGGGACGGGACGTACATTTCACACTCTCGATATGGTCACTACTCGCAGTATTGATTACAATGTCGGCTTTGGTAGCTTGTTCTTGAATGATGGCGTCGGACTCAAGGGTTCCCTCGACAACCTCGAGATCGGGATAGAGCTTCTGTAATTCGGGGAGACGTTGCTGGCTGTTGCGACACAGAGCAATGATGTGAAATTTGTCCCTTAGCTCGGGATCTCGGCTGATGAGACAGAGAAATTGGGAGCCTAGGAAGCCTGTAGCACCGAGGAAGAGGACATTGAGTTTCGCTGATGCCATTGCGGGGGAAGGAAGGTTGACTGCTTTGAACAGGGAGGGAAGAGAAATTAAGTCGTTTTATATGGCTCTGGGTATTTCGTTTTGGTTCACCGTGCCCGGCGACTAAGACATAAGGTCTTACCGCCGTAACAAAATCAAATATTCCCATGAAGTACTGACAACTTCTCCCGTCCGTTGTACATCGCGGGCGAGCCTCCCGTCGAAGTGGGTTAGGGATCTCTTGATAAGTAAATACGGCGCCCGCATTCTGAGTCAAAAGCGATGACAGTTCCACGAGAGAACAGCAGCCTGAGTAACTAATCCAGTATCCTTCGCGTAAGTGGCGAAATCGGATGAAGAAGTCGTGGCCCATAATTACTCCAGGATAACTCGTGAATCGCTGGTTTTGGATATATAGACATTGCGTGAGATCGCTATCCTCTGATGGGGTGAGCGATTTGATAAGTACTGACATAGACTGACGTGAGCGGTTGGTGTGTTTGTTCCCGGCCACACGGCAAGGGCGACTTTGTCGGGAAATCGGATGGTCAAAGGATTCGATCGAAAAAGGGAGGTAGGATCCATCGGAGGGGGCACAGATCGGCAGCTGTGGTGCATGGCCTCGTGTCGCTCCAGGGAAGATGGACAGACAGAAATCGCTATGATGATTGTTGCCTATTCTCGACTTTATATCGATTCCTGATATTGCATGTCGTCACAGGGTCCGCAAAACTAGGAACTGCCAAAAATTTTGGGCCTTGTGCTTATCTCCTGTCTTCGAAAAACAATATGGTGTCAATGCGCCATATATTCGGGAAGAGGGGAAGCGCGCTCAGAGAATGACTGAGTAACTTTTTCAAGCGGTGGGGTCAGCTCATCGGGAGAGCGGAGTAGAATAGATCGCGGCGTGGCATGAACACCGCCGCGACATAAAAGGAAGATTCCTGTCAACAATTCATCAGTAAACTCGATATCCAAAGACCACGAACGAGCGCCGAGAAGCAATTTGGAATTCACCGAAGTAAACGCCGAGCGAGTCTTAGCGCCCATCATGCATGTGACAAAGTAGTCACGAGTTAGCGTAATGAATCTTTCGCCAGCTCACTTACACGTCGACAATCACTCTCCCTTCCACTCTATATCCTCCAGAACCTGGAATAGGTTCTTTATCCTTCGCCAACCATGGCAAACTACCACTATGATGAGGGCGGCAGCATGGCCGCCTACTTTCTGATCACAATACTTGTTCTCGTGCTCACACCGATGACACTGTCATCAACTGGCAAGAAACCTTCTAGTGCGTCATCGAGTTGTGATATTTTGGTGTAATTGTTGTTGAACTTAGCAATCAGCAAAACCAACAAATGGATGTCAGTGTAAGCCTTGCGTTGAACAACGAGCACGTATTGCAAAGCGGGAGAAGGGGTCAGTATTTATGCCAAACTTGAGCCGGAGGTGTGTAATGTTTTCATTTTCGATGTTTGTATTAGCCGCTCATACGTGTCATAGGTCATACTTTTTGATTGTGGGCTGGTCACTGCTTGCATTCCTTTGTTATAAAGTCGCCGGTGTGGTGGTAGAGAACAAGGTTTACAATCCTTTTGAGATCCTCGACATCAGTGCTGTGAGTTACAGGCTTGAATCAATAACCGCACGCGATATGCTTATGAATCCTCCCAGAGTGCAACTGAGAAAGAGATCAAGTCGCATTACAAGAAACTCTCCCGTGTCTAGTACGTTTGTCCGTTTTCTCTGTTATACTCTCCACTCATGACTTCCGTAACAAGTCACCCTGACAAAGTAAAGCCAACGGTCAATCAAACAATTGAAGCTATCCAGGATCGTTTCGTTCAAATCACCAAAGCCTATAAAGCTCTCACAGACGAAACAATCCGTAAGAACTGGGAACTCTATGGCAACCCTGACGGACGGCAGGAAATGTCCATGGGGATTGCCCTTCCCAAGTGGATTGTCGAGTCACAGAACAATATCTGGGTTCTCGGCTTTTATGGCATCGTCTTCGGTGGTGCTCTTCCCGCACTCGTTGGCCGGTGGTGGTTCGGCAACAGGCAAAAGACAAAGGATGGTGTGAATGCCAAGTCCGCTGCAGTATTCTTCAAGGGATTGAAGGAGGAAAGTGCAATGGAGGAAGTTGTTGGTACACTTGGCAAGGCGTATCAATATGAATTGTCGGACGCTGGCATCAAGAGGTCGGACGTGGGGATTGATAGACTTGAAAGTGAGATTGAAAAGAGGGCGGGTACGAAGTGGAGTGAGATTAGGAAGGTTGCGAAGGACGCCGATGAAAAGCTTCACGTGAAGCGTCGCAGAGCCCTTGTTCTAATCTACGCCCACCTTTTAAGGATTGAAGTTTCAGACGTCAAGCTCCAAAAGGGTGAGTTTTCTTGTCAAAGTTTTCGTTCCTTTCGAAGGTACTAATGAAGACATTCATAGAACAAACCGAAATACTCCTTCAAGTCCCTCTCCTACTCAATGCCTTCCTCAATGTCGCCATATCCCGCAACTGGCTTCTTCCAACCCTCGCAATCATGCGCCTACACGCTTTCCTCACTCAAGCCCTTCCTCCGATCGAAAATGAGCGTCTTCAACTAACTCAATTACCCTCCATCCAAAAAACCGACGTCGAGTCCCTTGCCGACGCCAAGACTCTGACTGATGTTGCCGAAGTACTTGAATCCAAGAAGGATGAACGTGCGAGTGATGTCAAGAAAGCTCTGGATAAATGGGGTGCAACTGAGATTGTCGATGCTGCTTTCAAAGGTATGTCACTTACTCGTTTGCCTTTCCTATGGCTAAATTAGCAAAAAATATTGTAAAGTCATTGGCGAACGTGGCGTAACACCGTCTTCAATTGTCTTCCTCGTCGTCAAACTGCGCCTCAACCGACCCGGCAAGAAAACACAACGCAAAGAACTCAGCGTGGACGAAACCAAGAAGGCTATCAAGTACAATGATGAGCTGGATGATAAGTTCTTGACTTCACGGAATGAGATAGAGGAACTTGAGGATGAACAGAATGTCGCTATTGGTGCACATGCGCCTTATTGGCCTGGTGTATGTGGCATCGTCTTTTGACCCGCACCCTAATACTTACACATCTTGTGAACTACAGGAACGTAAACCCTCATGGTGGGTCGTCCTCGCTGACGACAAACTCAACCGCATCGTCGTCCCTCCATTCAAAGTCACCGACGTGCCCTACGCCAACCCTGATGCTGAACACGATCGCGACTACCGGTCATATAAGATCCAATTCCAGGCTCCTCAAAATACGGGCATGTTCACATGGAGGATTTACTTGGTCTCAGATACTTTTGTTGGTGAGGAGGTCACCAAGGACATTGTCGTGCGTATCCCCCCGCCTGAAAATTAATTCGAAGCCAAATTCTAACGTTTCCTTCGTGGATGTAGTTGAAAATCGAGGAACCAACAGCAGCCGAGCAACCAGACGAGGATGACATCTCGGACCCCGATGAGGACACGCTCGCGGGCCAGATGGCAGCCATGCGTGGTGGCAAGGTGAAGAAGCACACGGAACAGGAGGAAGATGACGATGAGAGCAGTACAGATGATGATCAGGATGATGATAACAGCAGTAGCGACAGTGATAGTGATTAGTGGGTCTATGGTGATGGCCGTAGTGGGGGGTCGTATTGTGTATATGATATACCTTGTGCTGGCCGAAATGATACACTCTTTTATTATTTCTAATTCTTTTGGGGGTACTACTGGCACAAGGAATCATGCAGGAACTAGGCTTCGGGAACTCTCTCCAAACTGTCGTGTCCATTGTTGTACTCGCCCTTGGTGCCGAATGTGGAGAATGACTCTGCAGGCCAATACAGAGTGCATAACCCGCTCCACCCTGTGCGCCTCAGTCAAAACCTCATAGCGGGACAAATGAAGGGAACCGATACATACATCACCAGTAAATTCACATAGTCACTCTGGAGAGAATGGTATTAGTGGATAGATGCTTGGCAATCCGAAGACTCCGACTCACCGGAAGCTTGAGAATAACCACTGTGTTAAACAGCGAAAGACCTATTGGTTTGTCGGTAATCATTGTCATCGCATCTACCTATCCCATTTGCAACATACCGAATAGATAAATATAATAAATAATCCCTGTGAAACCCAAGAGCTAATATTAGCCCAGAGCCTCAAATCCGAACCATAGCAACCAGAAGTTAGATGAAACACCCACCATCACGGTAGACAACACGCATGAACCGCGAATCTCCACCAGATCTGACTGGTTACCCCCAGGAAAAACCGATTTCAGTCTCTTGGCTGACGACAGAGGCTCGTGCGATCACTTACAGACTGATATTCCGCGAATAATCATGAGGAATAGAATACCTGTAAAAGCCATGATTAGCACATTAGGATTCAAGACATTGGAAGAAGCGAGGACGATCGCATTGCAAGAATGAGAAAGCAGGGATTTGAATATTTCGAGAAGGGCGAGATATTTTAGCGCTAGAGGAAGAAAAAAACAGTA
The DNA here is from genome assembly GCA_015584085.1 of Macrolepiota fuliginosa MF-IS2. Lineage (NCBI taxonomy): Eukaryota > Fungi > Basidiomycota > Agaricomycetes > Agaricales > Agaricaceae > Macrolepiota > Macrolepiota fuliginosa. The sequence goes on along the minus strand of MU151171.1, from coordinate 50,637 downwards.
GGGAGCGGAGATAGAAGAGCGACTCACACGCATCATACGCCATCAACAAGATGTAGCAAGCGGACAATATTGCGCTTGTATCTCTCACGATACACCCCAAAACTTGGGGGACAGGTGACGCTTGGTCTATCAATCCAGCTGCGGTCAGAGGAAAAATACAACGGGGGGAACGAAGGCAAACACGCACGTATCGTACTTCTCAGATAGAACCCCATAATGAAAAACCCTGTCATCCATGTCGCACCAAAGAGCACGGGAAGTCCGTATGTTAGCCTTTTGTCCTTTTCCCAGACCGCCCAAGTCCTGAGGGTTAAAATGACTAGGACCCGTGCGTGAATGATGAATAAATGAGAACAGTGTTAAGCTTGGATGGTACACACGTTCCGCGCAAGCCATGCCAACGATAAACATCCCTGAAATTCAATTAGGAATTTCGTCGGTTCAGGGTGATATTATGGGCGCGACTTACAGGCCGCATATTCATATGTTATTTTGCATACTGTAACGGGGAGCGCATTGCCAAATTGATCTGCGCAGTTGAGTCCCGATAGACGAAATGACGAAGGAGACTCACGGTACATCACGACGGACGTATCAATGAAAGGCAGGTATCGCGCAAGCAAATACAAGATTTTCGATGTATTCCATCGCGCTTTCCAGATTAATGACACCTCTAGCTCGAAGGTCAATAGCCAATCTAACGCCTGATTCCGATTCCTTAGCTGCCTTCATCTGTGGAGAGCCCGGATACTCACCATTATTGTCACGCTAGCAACTTTTGACGTGTACATTAGAATTGTTATGCTATAAACTTACTTGAGGCTAGGCGTACCATTGCAGTACTGTCACCAAAGAACAATCAGTCTAACAAGTCCAATAGCAGTTCTTGGAACGCCACACATTAACTTGTCTGGTCCGCTGGACTCCAATTATCAGCTCTTGTAGAAGTTGTAACGGGCCTGTCGCTTCCATTTGGGTTTGTGTAGTGAACGTTCCAAGAAGTCAGGATGGGATCGAGACGGCGGGAGAGGATGGGAGGGATGATAGATTGAAGATTTCTGTTCGTTTTCTCTACAGCTTCAGATAAAAATATCATTTTTTTTGCGCATCCCTACACTTGCCCAAATAGTTTCAAAGAACCTACCATCACCGATACCGCAGGAATATTGTCGTGGTTGCGACCCTGAGTGTGAATATGGTTTCCAGGTGGGATTCTAACAACAAAAATGGAGGCGGGCCGGATACGAGACCAGCGAACTGAAGATTCCCAGGCATCCACGGCGAAAATCGAAGGCCTTGGGGACACGACACTCCCCACTTCGGGCCTGGGCTTCGGAAAATCTTACATCAATACTGGGAAGTAAGGCGCATCATCCACAGCGCTCCAATACTACACAATCAATGGGGAGAGCACGGGCATGGAGATATGGGGGCTCACGTCAATCCACTGACCGGATCTCAGGTTTGAGCTATTCAAGCGGCCATAACAGACCTATGTTCGGCGTTCTTTAAGACATAAATGCGCAACTCCAATCTGCTCTCGGCGCTCGGCGCTCGGCCACGACGAGGGGATATACCGGTATCACAGTGATCTCGTTGCAATTTTGAGTCATTTACAACCCTCCATCCATGAGAGCTATTCTTTATTGGATTAGTACTCTTAAGTTGAAAGTTCCACCCATCATTGAGGTCGTGGAGGTAGAATCAGGGTGGTATACTGAGACAGATTTATCTTCCGCACCGATCACTTCGCGCCGGGATCAAAAATCAACTAGAAAAGAATGTTTTATAGGCATTAAATTACTGCATTTGCTGTTAATCTATTGTCCTGTCCGAACCCCTGTTGTATTGCATTAGGGAATAGAGGCGCTAGAGTGTTCGAAAGACACTAACTTGGGTTCCTTGACATGTCTATCCAGGTGGTTCATCTCCACGGAATTCGCAATTGGAAACCTTCCTGCTGTCGCTATTGCACCTTGCTGTCGTATATGCAGGACTACCCTGCAAGCCAGAACAGAGTGAATCACTCGTTCCATCCTGCCCCAAGTCCATTGCCATGAGTATTCCCCTGAACCATCGGCGGCGGGAAACATACGTTAGGAGAAGCGTCTCATAATCGTCCTGGAGGTCACAGTGGTGAGCCAAGTTATCTGGTAGTGCCCGATGAGACCCACCGGAAGTTTGAGAATGATTAGTACGTTGAGGAGAGAGAGCACTATAAAAACAATTCTCTCAATCACTTTTACCCCGGTATCTCTGACCATTGAGACGTACAGAAGACGTAGACATAGTAAACAATGCCTATGGGGATTATGACTAGAGACCCAGGAATGAGTTGGGGAAATGCGCACCATCGCTATAAACGACTCGTGTCAGGTACGAATCTCCTCCGGACCTGACTATCCAGTTTTGAGAATCCGGGTATGAGTACTACACGAACGGAGTGAGACAACGTGACTGTGTCCTTACAGGCTGACACTCCTCGGATAAGCATCATAATCAACAATGCTAATTATTATAACCATCAACTTTCCTTATTTTAAAGGGATCCACCAACACGTACCTGCATCATATGCCATGAGCAATATAAAGCTTACTGAGAGGACTGGGCTCGATATCCTGAGGGTGCATCCAATAACTTGAGGCGCAGGAGATACTTCCTCTACAACCGAATATTATCAGGCACACGAAGGGGTGGGGAGGGGGCGATGACAGGCACTCACGATTTACGGACCTCACGTAGAGCACTAGCGTGACGAAAATTGCCGCCCATGTTGCGGCAAATGTAGAGAAAATTCCCCATGTAAGGCACTTACTCTTTCCCCAAACCGCCCACGTTCTGAGAGTGAAGATCACTGAAACGTAAAAGATATTGGTTGAGTACTGGGAAAGGTTTAGGTTAGGGATGGGCCTACTTTCTACAGTTCCCATCCCGAAGCCGAACATAACTTTAGAAGGGTGGTAACTGCTTTCAGAGTTGTGACTTCAATTTTCTTACAGACTATGCATTCGAACACTCTTTGGCAAGTTCCTTTTGAAAGAGTGAACGCCAGATGACCTGAATACAACGTCAAGTACAGGCAGGCGTGAGAGTCTTAGGGAAAGAAATCTTACGATATATGACAAGGGATGTATCAATAAAAGGCAAGTATCGCGCCAGGAGATACATAATCTTTGTGGGATTCCACTTAGCCTTCCAAACCAGAGAGAACTCGAGGTCGAAAGTTAGGAACCACTCCAAAATCTGAGGTTGTACGGAACCTTGAGTTATCATTAGGGTACAATAAGCCACTGCTTACCATAATCGTAACGCATGCGACTGAGGGCGAAGTATGATTAATCCCATTTGAATAAGACTTCTTGAGAACGCTTCACACCATTGACTGACTGGACCGCGTCAATCATAGTGATCACTGGAGTTGCAAGGGGTAGCTCACATTGATTTGCCTCTCTCGTCCAACACCGACTACAAGCTGCTGAGCTGCACGCGCAAGAGGTGAAGATTCCATGCGAGGGTGTTTAGTCTTGGAGGATCACCTTGGGGAACGGGAAATCTAGGCTATTGGATAAGGGCGAGGTAGGCTTCCACGGATGTTAGGCCCCCAACAGCATAAATATGCCTCCCGAGCTAAAACGAGAACAAGTCGCGACACTGCTTTTCATTATACACTCAGCTGCATGGCGTTGTGGCCATATCGACCCATAGGCTATCGGGGGTCCTGCCGCACACGCTCCGATATCAGAGATCATAACTTTCACTATAAGTAGACCCTCTACCCCCCACGCTGTTGGTAGTGTTCTGCTCCAGCTGAGCTGTCTTTACGTTTCTATACTCTGAGTTCTTGGCAACGGCCGAGGAAAAATTGCTGCACAATCAGAGTACTGGCTGTGCATGACGCAAAAAGGTTGTTATCATATATAAACAGTGAGTCATCGAGCTGTGAGGAGATTAGCGACATGTTTATGCGTTACGACCGAGGGACTGTCTTACCATCCAGCTCAACTGATCCCCCTGCCTATCACGCCATTTCTACATACCATCAGCAACTTATGGACCAATCACCCCTCAAACTGAGGCCTGTCAACAAGGAGGTACATCAGAGATAAGCATGCGTAGGCGCGATCCACAAGCTACTTTCGGTCTGTCATGCGATTGGGAGCAGACCAGCTATCCTGGTACCACGCACCAGGTCTACACGATGCTATACTGGGTGTGTTCCTATGACACACGTATCTTTGTGGCCCTCAAGGCCGTCTCGGTGGCTTTACATACTCAAAATAACGGTTATCCTAAAGTTAGACGATATCAGCCATCAGTCAGAAGATTTGTGAGAAGCTAGCGTACGGGGACGACAGATGCAGTGACCCATACATGTTCTGATTACACTTCAGCTCCCAAAACGGTGTTGCCCCCCGGCACCATTATATATCTCCGTGCTCAGCTGCCGCAGTAAAACAGCATCAGCCAGCGGAAATGAAAGGCGATTAGTACGCGTTCGGCGCGACCACCCCGCTGAGTTTATCACTGGACGATATGAAATTTTAGACATGGAGGAGGAATACAGAAATGATGTGAAATACGAACTACCATGATCACGTACGGTGGACTCCGCTGTTTTCAAAACGTATCGTAACATGCCATTTGCATCAAGATATCCGCATAATTGGACACCAATGCCAATATGTGGGGCAATCATGACTTGCGAAAATATGAGAGCTAGAACCCTTTAGTGAGAGGACTCAGGTGGTGTGCTCCACTATCGGAGGCTTGACCGGCGAATTGCTGGGGATGGCGTGAAACTGTTATTTTGCGCACTATATGGAACTGACCGAATACATACGTGAAAGCCACCATTTTATTGCCCATTCCATCTCACCGACTCTGCGATACTCCTCACCCGATCAAAGGACGAATGTCCCATACTGAGAGACTTTTGATTTTAAAAAGTGAATGCGCGCAAGAAAAAATCCCCGAGAAGTCCGGTAGATCCGAAGTCGCTGGGTAGTGTTGTACAGACGTCCTGAATTAGTGGATATTCCACATATATTCCTATCATACACCAAGAGCATTAAGAGCAAGGGACAATACAAGCTGGAAGAATACTTACCATACCAAAACCTCATGCTCGTGGCTGACAACCAGTGACGAGCTTCTCCAAACTGAAGGGATTAAAATAGACACCCTGTGTAAGCCGCGGGCTTAACACGAGAACAGACAGCGAGGGGACAGGTGAAGTCGTCCGATAGACGACTTACACCCTGGAGTACATTAGGGCCGGGATACGCCTCCCTGGAAGGAGCAGATATGGAACAGGGGCCAACTGTGGGCGGGGCGAGAAAATACTTATATGGTTTGAACTCTGGTGTAAAGAGGTGTAGTTGATGTTTCTTTGGCCGGTTGATGGCGGGGTTCGGTTTTCCCCGTCGGGACCGGGTCACTCAACCAGAAGAATATCGGATCAAATTTTCGTTCACCCGCAACCGTGATGCGTGTGATAACTGATCCAAGCACGTTGGACCTTTTACGAAAGCTCCACAGCAACATGGAGCTTGAGGCGAAAATCACGAAACCACACTTGTTAATTAGAAACAGCCCCGTAACACTGTTCACCGTCTTCCATCGGGCCTTGTCTGCTTCCTGCTGTCTGAGGTCGGGCCTGTGGTGGGTCAAACTCAAATCCAATTATATCCACTCTACCTTCCCTTCCCCATCTCGCTCGTGCCATTCTATTCCCTCCCACAACATGGTTCTACCCCGGGTACCTATGTCGGCAACGCGGTAAAATTCAACCCATGTTATGTACACCCCTGTCAAATGTCCATTTCTGTAGGAGCGCCTGGGACTGGAACCACAATAATGTGTTCACAAGCCCTGGCACGACCATGCTGTAGGTGTATGTCCTCGTATCTGCAGGACCCGACATACTCATTACCTAGGGAAAAGGAGTCGCACTTGATGGCAGGCGCTTGCACCTCAAAGCTTTGCGCATCCTCCAACCAACACATTGACTATGTAACAACTAGCATGTTCAGGTTGGATGAACTTGCACCGAGACTGAACGGGTATACACTATTAATCACAAAATCTACAAATAAGACGTCTCCCAAGGCACCGCCGGGTTCACGTATCTGTTATATGAGGGGTGAGATGGTCCAGTCTGCTAAGGACCAGTCACCATGCTGAAAACATACCCTTGCTCCTTTGTCACCGTAGTCACGGTATTCCACCGACCCATCTCGACAGAATGATTTGTATAGGTGGGAGACAAGGGTCCCCTCGAGGAAGTCATTGTCGCTGCATCCGGGGAAGCCTGTTGTCGTATGTGCAATACTACTCGACATGCCAACGCGGAATGCACTACGCGTTCCAGCCTGGATGAAATACAATGTCATCAGGGGATCGTAATGATTCAGGGACATTGTCACGTACATCAGAAGAAGAGTTTCGTAGTCGCTCTACATAATCAGCGCGATAAGCATGGAGGTAGTGAAAAATCGTTAGTTTCAACTCACTGGGAGTTTTGTGATAACCAGGACGTTGAGAAGCGAAAGAGCTATAAAACATACATACATACACTTCTCAATCGCCATACAAAGGGACCTTTTAGTGCTTATGACGTACTGAAGATGTAGGCATAATAAATAATACCTAGGGGCGTCTTAACGCCAGATTACAAATGTAGGGTCGGACGACTCACCATCACTGTAGACCACCCGCATCAATTGCGAATCCCCCCCTGATCTGACTTCATTACAACAAGTTGTGTATTAGTAACAGAAGGCGTGTTTCGGTTGCACTCACAAGCTGTTATAGCCCGAATGACCATTAAAATCAGTAGAGCTTGATATCATTATCAGCATTAGAACAGAAAGATAGGAAGCGAGGTCTTGCCTGCATCATAAGCCATTAATACCACGAAAGCTACAGATAGGATCGCGTTTGAAGGCTTTAAAATACATCCAATAGGGGTTGCTTCATCTGGAATATATTCCATTAGATATATATATCTACACCAGATATTTTTGAAGCACATACGAGTTAGATTCTTGACGTAGAATCCCAGAACGATGAAAATTGTTGACCACGTCGCAACGTATGCCGACAAAACAATCCATGTAAGTTTTTTCGCCTTGCCCCAAACGGCGCAGGTCCTGAGGGTAAACACCACTGACATGGGTGGGTAAGCCGCAAGTGGTGGAGAGATCAGCGAATTTACATTCTGCAATGGCCATCCCAGTGACAAACATGACTGTCAACGGATTAGTTTGTATGCTCGAGAAGATATAGCAGTAAATCACTAACAGGCTGTCGTATCGAAAATCCTTTTACAAGCCGGCTGGGGAAGGGTGGTTCGAAACTGATCTACAGATGCGTGTGGGTTACGGCCGGGCCTGAAATGCGATGGGAAGCAGAACATACGGTACGTTACAAGCGAGGTATCAACGAAGGGCATGTAACGCGTTATGAGGTATAGGATTTTCGTCCAGTTCCACTTGGTGTTCCATATGAGTGCGAACTCCATGTTAAACGTCAATAGCCAGTCGAAAGCCTAGATAATATGTCAATTCTGAGATTATTTCAGGAGAAAAGAAGTGCGTGCACCATTATCGTGGTACTCGCGACTGCACTCAGAAGTGGATCAACGACATCTCCCGGAATGCATCATAAGCTATACATACCGTTGACCGACTAAAAAAGCTCTTAGTAGCCACACTAGCCATAACCTCAGAAGCTACTCACATTCACCTGCCTCAATCGCTCAACACCAAGCGCAAGTTCTTCAAGTGCCTGTACCAAGTTCGGAGCCTCCATGCTGGCCGCCCAACCTGAAGAATCAGCGAAAGTAGCGAATATTGAGTAATGGAGGGATTCGATAATGGGAGGGGTGATGGGAAGGGACGCGTTGGCGAAGTCCGATATTGCCTAAATACCCCCGCGTTGTACTAAACCCTTTCAAATTCTCTGTGGGGAAAATTCGATCTTGTATGTATGGGCATATTTCCTGGGCGCGTTCCTCGCTCCCACTCACCACCACGTCGGCAGAAGCAAATTGGCTTCGGCGTCCTGATACCTGTCAGACCCCCGGATTGCCACAACCTATAAGCGCAAGCGGTTGGTGTCAGGATCAAGAGCGACGAGCTATTTAGTTACATCTTGTTACTAGGTTCTAATCCTCGAACACTTTGAATGTGTACCCATATCAGAAATATCAGTTATCAGGGTAATGAGTGAGAGCTGAAAATTAACCTTTCACAAGCAGAGAAAAACGTGTTGGAAGAGTTGGAAAAGAGAGATCGCGTATAACATCATTGGGAAAACCTTTTTCAGCCTCTCACGGTACACATTGATACTCCACTCCAAGCGTTGCTATGCAAAGTGAAGATTTCGCCCTACCTCACCTCCCTTCCACAGAGCATCTTGCAGCATCCACGCGTACTCCGGGGCAGCGACAGTGGCGATAGAGTGTATTCGCAACCCCGTTTTGTTATGGTTATTGAATTGAAACTGAATTGCTCCACACCCAGAATCTCTGACGACAGTATCCAGATACACTCTAACCTCGTGTTTCCTATACCGTCCATTCCAACTGAGTCTCCGCCGCCATAAATCTTCTAGAATTTGCACAGAATTCGCCTCGGAACCGCTGGGCTACAGTTTACCCAACGAGCCTGAACATTTAAAGCCCAAGTTAATCCACGGGCGGCAGACGGCGGACGTATTCCTGATGAAGCCGATGAGAATTTTGCGATTACGATCGTAGCAGCGATCGTCTTCGGGTAAGAATTCCCAAGTCTAGCAGCTAGCTCACGGCATATGTCCTTCCAACATCGACGAACAGAATTTAAACGCCACGGGTGACGGATCTAGCACAATCCACTAGTGATTAGCACTGAAGATCGAGCGATGTGGTAAATTTCGCGATCAGATGAAAACTCTAAATACTGGGCCGGTGGGTCAAAATATCCCACGTAGGCTATTCAACCTCTATAGCGATGCTCAAAGTGAAGATTCAATATAATACTGTAACATAATACTTCAATGAGTTTTCTATAATACATGTGGCTCATTGATTCACTGGCCCAGTGTTTAATAGTTCCCCTGAATTCGGGGATCCATTCGGATCGGATGCTTTGGACGGGCTGGTGATTGTTCTGTAGACTATACGTTCAGCGACTACTGACATCGTCTCTACATAAGTTATGTATGTCCACCAATAAACCCGTCTGTGGATATATGGGTTATGCGTGGATGCCTGTACCGCCAATATGGACCACGGGCGTTGTCACGTCGACCTAAGGCTCCAGGAGAGAGCGCAAAAGAGAGAGCCCACAGGCTTGTTTATGTCTTAAGTTTTTTCTCGCGAGATCTAGCCTCCCCAAACAGGCACATGGCGCCTGTCACCATGGCCATTCATACTAGGGGGAGGTCCATGGTTCCTGCAACCCCGTAGGGATGTACTATATCTGGAGTGTACCAGGACCAACCAAGTGAAATGATTTGAAAATTGTCTAGTAGTAGGTTCACGTTCCAGGGTGTTCGAACCTGTAAAAACCGTAGCTCACGTGTTGTCAATGTTACCTTCTTCCTTGCACTATCTGTACTTGTATTGCTCGAATGCCGGACCTCGAGATATTTGCGGAAAAGCCCCCCGACGTGTCACAGCGACTCTTCCCTCTTATGGGATCAGCAATAAAGAACGTTTTGACCGTAATGAAGGCGGATTGAGTCAGCTCGGAGATGCTTCCAGCTCATTTCTACCCCGAATGGCACCTCGTGCTTCCAGATTGAGCCCGAGGCAACAGCCATGTGAGACCACCAGATGTCTGGAGTCGTCCCTTTGTAGTAGTAACAGTAGAACAGGGAATACCGGAAGTGTACAATCCTGCTCCCTCTGTGGTAGTGATAGTGGAATCGGGGGACCGGAAGTCTGCGAGCCTCCCCTGCAGTGATGGTGGTAGTGGCGTGAGGGGCGTTGGAGGTTTGGGACCCTCCCCTGCCAGAAGATTGAGGCCCTTATTGACCGGCACCGGAAGATTGAGGCATGGATTGGGTAATAGTACTGGTCGGGGCGGCCTCCGAAGTACCGGACACGCCACCGTAGTACGGGTTACTGCCCAGTATAGCAGTGGCCACCGCAACCGGTGCCAAGTAGAGGGCGACGAGGGAAATCCTGGAACGCATGCTGGATAAGGTTGTTGATTGAATGGGTCCATTGAGCTCGAATCAAAAACTCGCGGGGCCAGTACATTGTGGGAGGAGCCTTGAACTTGAGAGAAACTTGGTGGTGGTTCATTGGGATTCATGTGTGTCGGGGAGATAATCCGTCGACATCACCTCAAAAACCAACAATTTCTACCAGTTTTGATGGTTTCCTAACTGGTGGTGTTGGGCCATGAGACGGATCTCGTTTCATTCCGGCCCAAGTGACGCATCCGAGTTGTTGATGTCGGGAGTCATCACGAAGCGCGTGATACCAGCGGTACTGTATACACGAATTGACTTGTTGCTGAGCGGTGATCATACTCAAGGTCCGCTGCCAGTGGTGAATGGATGCTAGGTGTCAGCTTTGGGGTGGTAGCAGACGCCCATCGTATTGAACGGATTCTATTTTCGAGTCTGATCGACAACATAGGTGTTTGTCTACCAACGCAACACATATATAACTCACTGATACCGCCGCCTCAGGGAGCTGAATTACTCGGGTTTGAGGAAGACGTCGAGAGAGAAAGATCGGGAAATGTAAAAGTTGACACTTCCTTCCAAGCATCAAGAATCAGATTGTTCCGCAGGCGTGCCTTGTGCCTGGACACCTATGCATTTTGGTAATCAATTGTACCAATGAAAGCAGGTGAGGTCGGGCTCCGAAAGAGTTGTGTAGTTGCCAGTTCACTGTATTGTGAAAAACTACGTCCAGGATGGTTGGTCATCTCGTCTGGCGGCCAGTGACGCGCCAATAGATAGTAAATATATATGAGAACTCCAGCCGTGGAGTTGGGCCGAAGGGATTGGGCTAAGTAGTGCCCAAATCCCTAGGCGGTGAAGTCGGAGAGGAACGCGGCGGGTCACCCCAAAGGCGCGCCCTCACTCGATCACCTGGGCTGGAGTTCAATAATAATAATAAGGGTGGGAGGGTTGGGTTTAATAAAGCGAGGGTTGAGGCGAAGGCTCAGACCCGAAGCATAAAGGTCGAGGCAGGAGACCTCGACGAAGAAGGGATAACTCAATTTGAATTTCGGCCAAGTAATAATGTTGCTTGGTCACGTGGCTCTTGTCCGAGAATTAACACCTCGCTCGTGCCTCGCTAGGTGTGTCAAGTTCTGAGTTCTCCGGAGCCTGCCATGATATCTTCGTGTATGTATGCCAACCATTATGTACAAAAACATACATTAGACCAAACGCACGATATCCCCTGACAATTTAAATAGCTTTACGGCTACTCCCAGAAGCCCGCCTTTGGGGTTTACTAAACAGAGGCGCGCGGTTCGAACAACCCTCTTCTCAACGCTAACTCAACATTCTCCCCGTTTTCGATACGCACTGACGATTTTTTTTGGTTATATGCCTGTTCTCGTATATGCAAAATCACTCGACAGGCCAACACCGAGTGGACGATTCCTGTTATCCTGGAAATGTGGCGGGAGGGTCAAGCACAGAACAACACAGCTCCAGGACAACTGTACGTACGTTACCAAAAGGGTGACATATTTTCTCTGTGGAAATGAGTGGTTTAATAGGATTGTCGTGATGACGCTACGTGACGTACTGGAAGCTTGAATATAACAATGATATTGAGGAGGGAAAGGCCTGTCACTACGATTGGAGCGGGATTCTCTGCTGGATCCAGATAAACTCACCAAATAAGTAGACGTAGTAAATAATGCCTTGAACATGGGGTTTAAATATTGCATAAGGAAACAACTTGCAAGTGCTCACCATCGCGATACACGACTCTGAAAAGTTCCGAATTTCTGCCTGATCGAACTAGTTAATGAGTCGGAATCGATTCATGGAAGGGAGGAGGCGGATAGCGGATCTTCCTTACAGGCAGACATTCCTCGCATCATCATCAAGACAAGCGTCACTACATACTGGGTCTCAGCCTCCGGAGTAGATTTTCGGTGCATCCATACCTGCATCATATAGTACGAGGAGGACAAAACACAAGGCCAGATAGAGTCCCGCGCTGAGAAGAACACATCCAACCAACTGAGGAGCAGGCGATACATCGTCTATCCAGAAGGTCAACGTTGATTCAAGTGGACAGTGGGATAGAGCTTACGTTTCGAAAACTTTATGTAGAACCCCATCAAAATGAAAACCGCTATCCACATGAGGGTGAATGTTCCAAATAGTGCGTAGGTTAACCCTCTTCCCTTCCCCCAGATGGCCCATGTTCTAATCGTTAGAAGCACTGTTCAGTATCACAAAGACCATAAACACATTAGCAAACTTATTATCATTGAATACTAAGAAGTCAAGCTTACTTTCCGAGAAGCAAGCACCAACGACAAATGCGTCTATCGTACGTCGTTCAATCGGCGTGAAATGATGTTAGAGTATGCTGGAGGTCCCAAGTTCAGAGTTCACTCACAAGCCCCATAATCGTGTAATTGTTTACACGCAGACTTAGACAAGGCAACGCCCGGGAATTCGTCTGCAGCACAAAGTGAGCATAAGTCTTGAATAAACCGAGAGATGCTCACGGTATAATAGGACGGGGAGGGTAATAAATGGCAAATAGCGCGTGATGAGGTATAGAACTTTAGTTGTATTCCACTTTGACTTCCATATGAGTGAAGTCTCCATGTTGAATGTCAACATCCAGTCGAAGATCTGCGCAAGTCAACAGAACTCTGTTAGTCCGCTCTCGAAGTACCAAAATAGGGAAAAACACACCATTATTGTCACACTACTGACTGCCGTGTTCCTATAAATCCTTCCAAATCATCATCAACGCTCGGGAGAAAAACGTACGCATCGTGTACTATCGATTTACTCGTGTCAGTTATTTGTGAAAATCCGGAGGAAAGGAAAGAACTCGCATTAACCCGCCTCGCTTGTACAATGCCCATCTGAATCATCTGCTCCTTAATCGGGCTCGCCATTGTAGAATGCGCCGACGAAGTTGGATGAGGAAGAGGGAAAATCCTCAACCTGGAGCCCCTACATGCCTTAAATGTCACTGTTCGCTTCCCCGGTCCCAGGAATCAGCTCGAAAAAGAACATCAACCGGATCCGATCGCATATATGTGTAACCTCTTATCGTTTCAAAACCCATACATCATTCCAAGTCACTAGCTTCTTTTATTAATGGAGTCTAGGCTGTGTTATGAGTGTTGAGGTGGACTACTATGTCATTTACGATGGCCATTCGCCACAAGGTTCATTAGATTTTACCTGTGGTAAGCTCATCCCGGAGCCACCTTCGAACCTTTATGTTCCCTTCGTAGAGCGGCTTCTGGCTATCCGGGTTGCCAAGAATACCAGAATATTAGGCTGTTCGACAGATGCGCCAAGATTCTTTATATACAAAGGTTATCAGCATTGGACAACATACATAAGCCAGCAACTGATGACACGCGGTAGAGCGGAGTTCAACAAAAATATCTGATGCAGCAAGAATAGATATGAAGGTTAGTCGGGTTTCGTTCACAGCGGAGATTAGAGACCTTGCGCAATACGGGCACTGTCATTTTGAGTTTTGAGCTAACCCAATTCACTGTGAGCTGATCGAGAGTGTAGTGAGTCCCGTCGTCACCTCACAATGCCTTAAGTATGCCGCTCATCACAAATTCTCCCATCAAAATAAGTCCAGGAAGGCAATAGAGTCGAATACCAATGCAATTGAACCAAATAAGGCCTAGTTTGAAGTTCCGGAGTGTTTGTTCAAACCGCCAGCGCCCACGACGAGTGGTCCATCGTCAAGCCCTTGTGGAGCGCACTACAACTACACGGGCCCCCTTTACTGGCATAAGAGACTGCTCCCCTAAACAGGAATGAATCAGCTGAGTAGTACCACCATAGCAAAAGTTACTTACAGGTTAGAACCTGTGACCCGGCCTATCAGACTGCAACAAAGCTCCAGTTGAGTTGAGCCCCCGGACGAGGAAGCCAGAAAAGTCATGTCTGTACTTCTACATCCTCCATTAATGTCGGTGGGTTCCCAACGAAGACTTAATTGGGAGCCAGGGGCTATGCTTAAAATGATGAGTGTCTGGGAAGTGGCTACGTATAGATCCCGAATTCATACATGGAGAGAGCGCACCGCTGAGATGGTAGTCCCGGTGCCTGGGAATACGGGGCGATCATCATCAGCCGAGGCATACTTTTTATAAACTGGATGCTCACCCTTCAGCAGTCGTTGGTGCGCCTGTGCACAAACCACAGATGTTGTATCCCACAAGCTCCACATATGAGAAGCATGTATATTCAAATTTCCGTCTCCGGAACACCCGTCTTCTGCTAGAGACGTTCCGGACTTCCTCCGCGTCGGTACTGGATCATTCTCTGCATATAAACTACCTTGGATACTCAAGCCTCAGCACCAGCATTCAAGTAAATAGTGTTCGTACCGCGTCTCATGTGCGCTTTATAGTCATGCCACTGGGACAATCACGCATTCGTGCGCGCCCGAAATACGACAAAACGGAGACGGACAAACGGGGTAGACTCACCGCGACATGATGGTAATGTTCAGTCACCTGAAGTTCTAACCAGCCTGCGCTATCTGCAACCTCCTATGACACTCGACAGAAACTAACCCGTCCGAAGTGCTTGATAAACCCGCAAGGTCCGGCCATAGTCGAGTTTGTAGGCGAGAGTGGACATCCGTGTTGAACGTCGATATGCGATGGGATCATGCCCAAAACATGCGAGTCAAGACTAGAGATCAAAAATGCAAATTTAGATCGAGCAGAGCAGATGTCTTCTGTGGCTTCGACCTCCCCACACCCGTAGCTTCTGGATCCCCGGCGTGGATGAAGAGCGCGTTGAAGGGCCAAGGAGCTTAAGCTAGTGGATTGAAGATTCAAGCCTCATACTCGTGAGCATCCACTGGGAGCACAATTCCGCCATGAGGGCGAGATCCCAACGGAAGGAGGAAAAAATTGGACTCACACTAGCTGCGGTGTTGAAATCGTTGAGCGCCAAAAACGAAACCGATCGACGACATAGTAGGAAACGAACCCTGATGGCATGATGCGCCGTCGATCAAACCTACATCAACGGGCCGAAGCGCGAGCCAGCCATATCACAAGTGTGCACGTTGCCCACTTGGCTCCGCAACACCTTCGCTAAGCGCTAGACGCCTCCACATCTCATCTCAGAATTTTACTTTATACGTAGGTGTTGTGTATATACCCTTTTATTCCAGCTCCCTGATTATATAATCACTCTTTTTTATGTTTTCGGTACCTCCTGTATACCTCAGTCTCGTTCTACGTTACTGAGGTAAGCCCATCCTGTCATTCTTTATTATATCTCTTTATTCACCTGTATTACAGTGTCTACGTCACTACAGGTACTTTTCTATTAATATATTAGTCTCGTTCTACGTTACTGAGTGTCTACGTCACTACAGTTTCCCTGCTACTCGTTCCAACAGTAGGTACTACCCTGCCAAAGGTCGTAGCCACTGACTAGCCTATTAGGTCCCTATTAGGTCCCAGTGTGATCACCACGTTTCAGCAGTAGGTTTACTTGTAGTGATATACATAAAAATATAGAGTTCAACAACAAAAGTAAAAACAACGGCGTCGAACTGCGGCACCAACTACTGATGAGAGTGCCCACGAGCCTACTTTAAATCACTCCTACCATGGGAAAAACAGGCCACTGGCTCCATTTCCTAGATTTCTTTTTGGTTTAGCCCAATGAGAACCCGAAACCTTGTCACTGGATGCGAAGGGATTCATGAGGCTTAAACACGCCGCATTTCATTGCTACCATTGCACTTCCGTGCGCAGGTTAACAAGTATCACGTCAGCACCACCACCCTCTCACAAACGATTGCACCTATAAGAGGATAGCCGTACTGCGAATGCGAGGATCTTATGAACCATCTCTTGTGTCGGGGGCCAGTGGTATCACACCTCAGCCCGAAGGACTTGCTCGTTACATCAGAACCTCCTATTGGTCATAACGCAATTGCAGTGACCACTAGTTCTACCGCAGAACATCTATGTCTATCAATCATCTTGGAAAACCAATACATGTATAAGTATACAGCTCATTAATCCTGATATATCTCATAGCAACTTCGAGTCTGCCCTCACTTTCTCCTTCCCAACTGTCGGTGAATTACTTTAAATAGTACCTCGCGTTTCCTGAAACACCTCGCCCAGCTGACTGTCATGCTGGCTGAATATTCTATCCTGCATATGCATCTGCTCTCGTATGTGCAATACCACACGACATGCCACTACAGAATGAACGACACCTGCGAAGCTGCGAAAATATAGCATGAGTGAAACGCAAGATAGTGGATCAGAATCACTAGTGTACGTACACCAACAGGAGCGTAACGTATTCCCGCTGCGGAGAGGGAGGTGAGATCACATCAGAAGAGGTAAAAGCCTAGGTACGTACCGGGAGAGCAGAGATAACGATGACGTTGAGCACTGAGAGGCCTATTGGGAAATTAGGGCTATCCAACCACCAAGACCGGCTGCTGACTCAAACGTACCAAACAAATAAATGTAGTAAATAATCCCTGGATAGAAACGTAGTCAGTAAAATATAGGGTATCAAGGCAAGCAGGGTCCTGTCACCATCACGAAATGCTATAGTTACGAGCTGCGAATGTCCACCCGATTGGACTGGTCGTATATTTGTCAGATGAAGACAGAAGGAATAACAGACTATGTCCTACCAGCGAACAACCCTCGGATGGTAATCAAAAGGAACATTCCTGCACATCGATTATTCACGACGGGGATAAGGAATGGGTGATGACCGGAAGAACTGCGCACCGAGGTCATATAAAACCAACAGGACAAAACACGCGACCAGGTATAACCCCGCACTATCAAGTTGGCACCCAATTAATCGGGGAACAGGTGAGACCATATCTATTGGAAGAAATTAATATTAGCATTCCTCAACAAAATCTAATACCCACGGCCGGTTGCCTTCAAATAGAATGCCACAATAATGATAATTGATGACCACACAAGACCAAATGCACCAAGCAAAGCACAGCCCAGCCGGTTCCCCTGGCCCCAGGCTGCCCATGTTCGTATTGTTAGGATGGCTGCATATCATTGATCATGAAATAGAAGCCACAGAAGAATAAATAATGAATATGAGGTGGTTAGAGGTGAGGCGTAAATACTCACATTCCGAAAAGCCAGCGCTGACGATGTACGACCCTGAAAGACGGAGCATGAGTGAGAAGACTTGAAGCAAGTGAAGGTCAACCTACATGACCCAAGTTCATAGGTAGTTTTGCACGCAGTTTCAGACAAGGCGTAACCAAGCTGATCTACAGGTATACTGTTATGTTGAGGATGTTACCGAAACATGAGAATACTCACAATACAAAAGGATGGAAATGACGGCGAAAGGCAAGTAACGTGTGACCAGGTATAAAGTCTTCATGAAATTCCATTTGGAGGTCCAAACGAGTCGAATTTCCAACTCGAGGGTCACTAACCAGTCCATGACCTAGGTAGAGATGCGCCACTTTTCGTTAGTCCGCTTCCAGCCTAGCTCCTAGATAGCGCTGATCACCATGATTGTCAGTCCAGCGACTAGCCATTCTGCTTGAGCAATCCCTTCGCGTATAGCATTGAGAAGATACATACGATTAACATACTGTGTGCACCAATATCAGCTGTCTATTCAAGCACAGAATGTGATGATTAAACGCACATTAACCCGTCTGGTAGGCACGATTGCAGCCATTAATTCTTGTAGCGCGGCGTCAACCTGACTCGACATCCTATGGCAATATACAAAAACACCCGAATGGTAGCGTAGAGCAAGACAGCAACCTACAGCTGCACAGCACCATTGGACAAGCCCAAGCTCATCTCTTCTTGCGTCAGCCTGTCGTTGCCCGGAATTCTGCCTTGGATAAAAATAAGTATGATTCTAATCTATGGCGGCAGTGCTCAATTCTCTCGGGCGCTGACTGCCCACGATGGTCATCTGCATCGGCATGACGTTCAGAATCGGGAGAGGGAAAGAGTATATACAAATCACTGATGGGAAGAACGGTTTCGAGAAGAGTGTGCCGTCCTGCCCCAGGTCCCTATCGCAGGCAAACCTCAGCGCTGTTAGCTTTGCTCCACAGGCGTGGGAATAAAGTTCGAGACTATTCATAGCCTGACTGATAGATGTTGTACAGGGTGATTCCACGACCCCATCATGTGCCAGATCTCTCTTCTCTTCCCACCATCACCTTCGCTGTTTTCCCACGGCGAAAATATGGATCATAGATACGCTGGAGGCCACTCTGGCGGCCACCACCCCCCCAATATACTGCCGTTACCCCCCCCGTTCCTAACTCCTGGAAAACGAACGCATGCACAGGTCTCGAGATCGCCGGTGAAAGCGAACACGCACCAAGGAGAACAAGGTCGCAGCGGACCCAGCGTCCCCCCCATGGCCATGCGAATCCCGCAAGGCCCAGCGACCCCTCAGTCTAAGAGGCGGAAAGGGTGGGGATGGGACGACGCTCCCTCCAACTCAGCCGGCAGCACT